>JAHBCN010019593.1:0-15876 GCA_019359885.1 Listronotus oregonensis
ATTAAATGCTAAGACCAACAGTTCTCGAAATTTTGACCTAATTTTTTTACTATGAAATTTTCACAAATTATAATTTGTAGTATTAGTATAGTAAAATTAAAAAAAAAAATATCTCGGGCTTTGGGGTCTCATTCGTAAAGGATCTTTTTTGTAGGAAATTATATTTCCAATTTACCTTTTTTGTGCAGCTATCGTCATTTATAAGAAAATGACAGAAAAACGATAATTTTATGAAAAAATTAGGCTTATGCCCTTACGTCGGTGTGGTTCGTTTTGCGGCATGGACTTTTTTTGTAGACGTTTTTTGGGGTATTTTCAAAAAAACATTTACAATGGAACCGAAAAATAATATGTTTGCAAAAAAAATCACCCTAAGCGTTGGTATATAAGTTATTAATATAACCAATTATTTTAATAAGTTCTCGTTGGGATACTAGCATGGAAGTTTCTAAAGAATGGGACCACTTCGGTCCTGGTCCCGGGATATAGCGAACTTAGTGTGGTCAGTTCTA
Organism: Listronotus oregonensis; assembly: GCA_019359885.1. Lineage (NCBI taxonomy): Eukaryota > Metazoa > Arthropoda > Insecta > Coleoptera > Curculionidae > Listronotus > Listronotus oregonensis. The sequence goes on from JAHBCN010019593.1 coordinate 513, forward strand.
TTGGCCCCTATAAACTGCAGATCCCCTAAAAAAAAAAAAAAAAAAGAAAAAAGCCCAAAAAATTTTAAAAAACTTTTGCGCCTTTCAGTGGCAGGTCGGCCCCGTTATCAAGATAAACTTAAATAAAAAACAAAATAGAAATTAAAACTAAATTTGAAAGAATTTTGGTTTAAAAATTTGGGAAATTCTAAAAGCTTTTTTAATATTTATGACGCTAAATTTATTAAAAAATCTTTTAAAATTTTCTTAATTTCTAAGCCGAAATCCCTACAAATTTACTTGCTGGCCGACTTCCACCGAAACGTAGATTCGTTTTTTGAATTTTTTTTGGTTTTTTTGGGGAATTTTTTTTTCTGTCTCAGGCGATCCAGTTTATAGGAGCCAATAGAACTGAGTACACCCAGTTAACCATACCCCGGGACCAGAATCGAAGGGGCCCCCTTTTTAGAAATTTCCCCGGGGAAAAAATCCGAAAACTTTTTAAAATAAACCCCCCAAAATATAGAAACTATTTTAACTAATTTTTTTTTTTCTTTGGTGACATCGTAAAACATAATACAGTATCGAAGAAGAAAGAAACCCAAATTTGCTTTCTCCTGATCTAATACGTTAGTCCTGATCAAAAATTAAATAATAATATTAATAATAATAGGAAACAAAAGAAGAAAAAGAAGATACTTCAAAGTTAGAGTATTATTTTCTCATGGTATTTAATATTAGTGCCCTCGAAATTAAAATCGTCATAAAAATGTGTAAAAATAGATCCCTTTTTTGCTGAATAATCTCCAATTTCTCTAAAAGGTCTAATTTTTTACTTTTACGACAATCATGAAATCTTGACTTGATTCAAATAATTTATAGTCGAGGAAACGAAGAAATGCTCGAGGGTTTTTTTGCAGTAAGATGGATTTTAATGCGGTTTTTTGCATTCGATTTGTATGAACTTCTACAAATTTTTAAAAAAAAATTTTAAATTTAAAGGGGGAAATGAAAACCGCCCTTAAAAAAAAAAATGTTTTTTTTCGAAATGCATTTAAAGTTTAATTCAAAAAATTTATAACTGTAAATAATGAGGAAATAGGCCCGAATTTGTTACTAGGAGGTTTTCGAGGTCGCTAACCCCGAATATGAATTACCGGGGCCTACGAAGTACCTGGTGCGCGCAAGGGGGGGTTTAAAAGTCGTCTTCGGGTTTAAAAAATCTCTTTTTATCAGCCAATTTTTTACTCGGGGTTTTGGCCCCTAACAAAAAAAAATTTTTGGAAGGGCCTGGGGTTTGGGGGCCTGGGATTGAAAGCGTCTTCTGGTTTTACGACAATTCCCCCCAATTTTACCCCAAAATTTTTTATTTAAATAGTTTTTGTGGTGTTAAAAGAACTGATATTAAAAAGGGTCTGCGGATACCTGGTGGGCTAAAAACGTCTTCTGCAGTTTTATGACTCCACTTTTCAGCCCAATTTTGAATCTCGGGGTTTTGTCTTTGGGGGCCCCCGGTCTCCGAGCTCTTGTCAGTATCATATTGTGTTTAGCGACCTCGACAACCTCCAATAAAAAATTGGGCTGATATTCAAATTTTTCGTAAAATTTCAGAAAAAGACGTTTACACCTTTTTTTGGGCCCCGGTCTTCGTGGCCCTTCCCAATGCATATTCGTGTTAGCAAAACAAAAACCCGATAAAAAATGGGCTGATATTAGGAGAAAATTTTCGTAAAACCGAAACGACGTTTACAAAAATTTTTAGCGCCAAAAAATTCGCAGGTCCTTGTTAATGTCTTTTTGTTCAGCGACCTCAAAAAGAGTAACAAAATTGGCCTGAAGGAGTTTTAAAACTCAGAAGACGACTTTTTGCCCCCACCGGTACTTTTTAGGCCCGAAATATCATATTTTGTTCGCGACCTAGAAAACCCCGAGTAAAAATTCGGGTTTTTCCTTCTTTTTAAAATTTTAAATTTTTTGTAATTGCAAACTTTTAAATTTTGAAAATACCATTTTTTTTTTGTACAGGGCATTTTTTTTTTTCCCATTAATTTAAATTTTTAAAATTGGGGCGTTCCCAATCAATAAAAAAACCCCATTTAAAAAATCCCTCGAAAGGGGTATTTTTGTGCTACGTTTCCTCGATCATTAAACAAGCTGTATTAAGTACTTGTTGATCAGACTTCAGTGTTCAAAATTCTTTTTAGAATTCTTCTTCCCAATTGACCGTTACGAATAGTCGTATATCCAGATTTAGCATATACTTTTTGCAATGTAAGAGGTCCTATGTGTTTCCAGTTATGCATCCGAAAAAAGATGTTTCCACCAAAATGCATATATATATGTTAGTACATTTTTTATGGAAATAATTCCTTTTTTAAATTTAAAATAAATTCGGAAAACGATTTATTCCGCATCTGCTGCAGCTGATCAAAAAATGGAGCAAGCTTCACTTGCTTTGTGGAAGGATGTATAAAATGCGGCATTTTCCTGATATGCTAGGACCATGACGCATTTGTTGTACAATATATTTGGGGGAAATATTTTAATTTTAAATTAAAAAAATTAAATTTTTAATTAAATTTAAATTTTTTAAAAAAAAAAAAAATATATTAAATAATTTTTAAAAAATTTTAATAAAAATTATAAATTTAAAATATTTATTATAATTTAACTCCCTGGGGGGAGATGGGAAGAAATGCAACAGCCGAAACCCGTGATACCGTGTATAACGGGGAACCCCGGGGGGTTTTTGATCTCCCCACGAAAAACTGGGTGCACATTAAACCAATCCGGCCCCAACCATGCTATATGCAAAGATTCCCATTCAAATGGGGGAAAACCCAATCCCCACAGTGTGACTGCAGCGAAGATGAAAACCGACGGCACCTTGTGGAAGAGTCCCCCTAAGATCGTCGATGGCGCCTGACTGATTTCCTGTTTGCGACTGAAAGTACAATAGAATATATAAATAAGTTGGATGTACGTTTGTGACCAATGTTTATGATTTTATTCGTTCTATATACTGCTTTTTATGTTTATATACTTGTTTACATATATGTTTTTTTCTTTTTGAGATGTGTATAAGCCATACGAATAATAAATAATATACGGAAAATGACATAAGTCCAAGACTGACCCTTTTTTTTATTTTTAATGACAAACCAAAAGATATATAAAAATGTGTTTTTTTTCCTAAACTGAAATAGTATTTACATACCGGGGTGGTAAAAGCCCATTACACACGATTTCGAAAATTACGGTACGAGCGTGGCAGTAAATTCAAAAAGGGGTAATGGAAAACCCTCGAGTTGTGTTTCTTTTTCTACGACTTTATGTTTTTTTTTTTTTTAAATAAAAGCAGAAGATTATGTAAACTTTAAAAAACAATACAAATAATAATACAAACATTTGCGTTGTCAAGGCGTGCTATTTGTTTCATAGCCAGCTTTACGTAAAATCTATTGAAAGTTTTCAAGATTTTGGGGGCTCGCGGCTAATGCGATTGTGGAACTGTTACGTAAATATATATATTTTTTAATTTAAAATTTTTTTAATATATTTTTTTTAATTAAAATTTACTGTAAAGTGACGGTGTGTAATTAGGTTCTTACTAATAAAGGAGTAGAAAAATTATTTAACATTTAAATTATACTATCAACGGGGTTAACCATTGCTTATTTGGTGTACAAAAAAATATTAAATAAATATTTAATTACTTCTTACATAGTATAATCTTAAAAAATTCAGATTTTTTTGTTAGCCATTTTCTTAAAACTAAGTTTTTTGAGTTACGTTACTTTTTTTCGGTTTGGATCTGAAACCATAAGCTAACATTGATCAGCATTTAATTTAGAAAAAATATTTCCTATTTTCTCATTTTATAACATTATTTCCTAATTATAACATATCATCCTAAGGTTTTCTTGTTAAAAATATGGCTAGTTAGAAAACATTACCGCCCTTATAAAACTAAAAATTCCCAAAATGGTTATATTATTCTATATATTAGGTATTTTATAAATATTGACCCAAGCAATTAAATTTTCAGAAATGATATAATAGAAGAGTTTACACAACTTTGTGTAAAAATATAAAGGGTCCCAATGCTGTAAAAGAAAGAAAGGAAAAGTCAGGTCAAAAGCGGTAATAGTTTATTGGAATTGTATTATCTAAAAGGGCGTCTATTTTTTAAAGGGCTAAAAAAGGGAATTTTATATTTTATTAGAGGCTTTAAAATAGAAGATGGTTATAGATATTGTTATACTAAATAGAATTTTTATATTTTAAAAGCAGCTAAACATTACAAAAATATTTTAAAGGTTGTGATATATTGACAGCAAAGAAGCGAAAGTGATTTTATTTTTTCGTTTATTGCTTGGTAAGTTTATTTGTCAATGTTAAACTAATAAATTAAAATTCGCTATTTTAAAGTTTTAAAATCATTTAAAATCACGATAAAAAATAATAGAAAAAACACAGTTTTATTTAATAGGTAGAAAGCTGGTAAGGGACTAGCTTGCCTACAAGGCAAAGATTTTTTTTTATCTTGAAACAGACTACAAAGGCTTAAAGTCCAAGTACTAACGTACGGTGGGTTTCTTAAATTAAGTAAGAGGAAGTTTATTAATACTAAAAAATATTTGATGCTTTTTAGGACAAAGAAATTCCTCTGCCAGCAGCAAGTTCTACAGTCTAATACTCTAGAGATGACCGAGGGGGGGAATTCAGGGCTTCTAAAGATAAAATGTTAACGGACGCATGAGATTAGCTATCCGTGGGGCTAAGTTAGAAATAAAGTAAAACCTGGTTAAGTGTGACGTGGATAAGTAAGAAACCTCTATTATTAAGAATTACAATGAGGTCCCAGCACTTCTTTATCAGATTACCCCTGTTAATGGGACTTTTTGAACCTGGTTAAACGGGATTTAATTTCAAGATTTTTTTTTAATGTTAACCACTATAAATGGGACTCTATAGCCAAATTCTCTGTATAAGTGAAACATTTTATAAATTTTTGCGCAGTATATTTAATAGATTTTTAAGATGTAAGTGGTAAACCATTATTTCAGGTTGGGACAGGTTTCGACACGTTTACAAACATTTGATTTAGGTTTTGACCTGCAATCAAGGGAATAAAAGTGCATGAAACGTAAATATAACGCATTATTAGCATCAGAATAAATTAAAGCTTTTATCAGATTAATGATGGTGGAAAGTCGCATGATCAACTGTGTACAGAGAATAATGTAATAAATAAATACATACCTACATTTAATTCAAAAAATACGCATTTTTATTAACATTTCCACCTCCATAAATGAAATGATACATTTTAACCCCTATAAGCGGGGGCCTCTGTAATTGAGACAACAACTATTTTAATCCTGTCTAATTGGAAAACTGGATAAATGAAAACCTTTTTAAAGGGCACAAAATCATTGGTCCCTTGAAATACCAATAAACCAGTTCTCACTAGTAAGTTAAAAAACCCTAAGGAAGCCCTAAAAGTTGCATACGGTTAAAGAGTGACCGCAGCATATTTTTAGCCTATGTTCTCACTCTTGCTAGAGACCTTAAAAAAATTCTTAAAATATTCTGTACATGTCAAATTATCAGTAATAAAAAATCAGGATGAGCATATTTTTGGTTTTTTGGAAAATGTCGAAAATCACCCCTAATAAGGGGTTGATATGATGACGCAATAAAACTGAATATATGAATAATGTTAATACGAATAAAAGTAATTCTAATTATATTTTTTCTTTAAAACCAAATTCAAAAGATAGAAAATAATTTATTTTCATATTATTATGACATAATGTAGTTGAGAGTCCACCCTTAAACTCGCTAAGAGGGTTAAATCATCCCCTAAATATGAAAAAAATAAAAATCTAGGAAAACCTACTAGAATTTTCTAAATTATAAGAAATTCAAATCGTGTACCTACCACCAGTATCTATTTTAGGAAACCACCCCTGTAACTATCCCCGGACGTGATAACATAGGAAAATATCATAGCAATATAAGAAAACTCGAATATTTTATAATAGATCTAATTATTCCAATTTTTTTTAAATCAACCCTCCTAGGGGGTGATATCATCCCCTAAACATAAAAAATTAAAATATATTTGAATAATACAGGAAAAAGCCTAATAGGATAAAGTTCTAGGGAAGGGGGTAAAATCATCTTTTAAATAAACCATTTCATTCGGGGTACACGATTTGAATTTCCAATAATTTGGAATATCTTAGTAGTTTTTCCTTGATTTGTGATTTTTTTCAAATTCGGGGGATTATTTAACCCCCTCAGCAAGTTTTAGGCGTGATTTTCAATATTTTTCGAAAAACCATAAAATATTAATTAATAATTTTTCATTACCAATAATTTGACATATGCTGAATATTCTTAGGATAAATTTTAAATGCAAATTAGTTACTATACTGACCAAATTATATTTTAGTTATTAAAAAGCATTAAGCTTTTAACAAGGCATTAATATATTGATTAGGCTCATAGTCCTAACGTATCCAATGCCTGACTGGAAGTCGTGATTATACTACTTACTGCAGCATACATCGTGCAGACACTTAATTGTTATTACATAAACTTTTATGCATTGCAAATTAAAATATAAATCATGTAGTAGAACCCTAAAGGCTAACCTGTTTGTTTCCATGCTACAAGTTTTCCTTCTTATTGCACTGTTACTTTGTAATATGGTAATTTTTTAATATAAACCAATACATTTAATTTTATTAAATTCAGATGATGTTTGCACTCAAAACGTATTAGGGACATATAAGATTTCTAGCCTGATTTTTAAGCAAATAAATTAAATTAAGGTTGTTCCATAGAGAAAGCCTAATTTTTATTATTTTCATAATAATGTTTTTACCAGGTGGTGCGTCGCCGAGCGAAACATAGGAAATTCCCATGTAAATTTTAAGAGGGTTAATTATTGGCTCCCCTGTACTTTTTACAGAAAAAATGTAAAATAACTTTTTGAAGACACCAATCTAACAAACCCTCGTACCAAGTTTCAAAAAAAATTAATGGGCGAATCTTGAATTATTCAATTAAACGTAATTGCAAAATTACCAAATTTTGCGGTTCAGGTAAAACCACACAGATACCAGCCACCAGCAAACAATTTGTTATAAGGCTTTGTCAAATCTGACGTACAGCCGAAAACAAGGAATGTTTTTTTTTTCGTTTCATCAATCTCACAACCATTACATTTAAAGTAAAAGACAATTTAACATAATTTTTTTATCAAACCTTTTATTTAATGTAACAATCAAGTTTAACTAATAACAATTATTACTAGCAATTATTAAAAAAATATATTTTATCATAATAGAATTTAATTAAACCAACAGCAGTATCTGAAATATTTTTAATTTATTTTCCCATTAAGCCTATCTGGTCCATTTCAACCATTAAACGTATTGTCAGTAAATTCGAGTCCAAAGCCACCGCAGTAAATAATTGTAAATGTTTAACTCAGAAGATCGAAAATAGATCCGAAAAAAGAAAGAACTGAACTCTTAATATTTTACTAGGTGTAAAAAAATAAAATACAATAACTTTTTTAAAAATAATAGAGAATTACAAAAAAAAAAATTAATCAAATGTTTAAACAACTCCACATTAACAGCTTAACAATATCCCAACCGATCATAAAATTCATTTCTAACGTTGCTAAGTTAATATTGCGAAATTTTATTACATTCTAACGAAATAGCTGGTTTAGATTCTCAAATTTTACACTTTTATAAATGACACTTTTTAAGTTACCCCGTAGAAAGAAGTCATTCGGCGAAAGATCAGGTGACCTGGCTTGCCAAAGTATCCGGTACCATGGACCAATAATATTGCCGTTAAAAGCATTTTCCAGGTACTTTCTAACCATACGGGCATTATGGGCGGGCAACCATCCATTTGGTACCAGATCATTTGATCTTCCCGAACAACTTCTTCCAAGGCGGGTCCAATTTGATTTTAAAATAAGTCCAAACAGGTTTCTGCTGTCAGGTTATAGTCCATAAAAAATGGTCAAATAATATGGTGTCCGATAATTCCCATGAATACATTTGTTTTTTTGGTATATTATGTCAGAGTATGAACAAAGCGATGTTCATTTTCTTGGCTCCAATACCGGCAATTCTGAACATTTGATCCATTGTTGAGGGTGAATGTACATTCATCGGTAAAACAAATATTTCTTAAAAAATTCCCATCGTTATTTGCTCTTCCGTCATTTTAAAACAAAATGCCATTCTTCGCTCTTCATCTCCTTCCTGCAGCACATGATGTTTTTCGAATTTATACGAATAATATTTGTGTTTTTTCAAAGCGCGCAATACCGTTGTATAATGTTTATTTACCTCTTGCCCAAGAACCCTCGTACTCACCATTTTGTTTTCCTCCACACTTAGTAGAATATTAAGATCTTTGTTTTCTCTTTCTTCGGCTCTATTTTCGATATCCTGAGTTGAACATTTACAATTATTTATTACGGTACCTTTGGACTCGAACTTACTGACAATACGTTTAATAGTTGATATGGACGGAATGGGCTTGGTGGGGAAATAAACTAAAAACATTTTAGATACTGCTCTAAAACTGTTTCCCGCATAATGCCACTTAATTATGGATACTTTTACGTCGATTGAATAATTCAATTTTTTTTCAAATACCGATTGTCACTGATTTATTGAGACTTTTCCTCATGCCAGGGACAATATTCATTTTACTGGTGCCTGTTTGGTTTTACCTGAACCAAAATTTGGTAATTTTGCAATTTCATTTAATTGAATAATTGAAGATTCGCTTATTAAAATGTTTTGAAACTTGGCACGAGAACTTGTCAGATTGGTTTTTTCAAAAAGTTATCTTATATTTTTTGTAAAATCTACAGGGGAGCCAATAATTGACCCCTTAAAATTTACATGGGATTTCCCATGTTCCGTTCGACGACGCACCACCCGGTATATGAATCAAGATATTCTAACGACCTAGATATAAGGGCGCATTTTTACCCATAAAATATATAGTATTTATACATTTAAGTGGCTCCGAGAAAAAGACCGTTAAAGAGATGGAACTGTGAGCGAAATATTTTCCTTTGATAAAAAACAGTGACATTTCGGTTACTCTATTGGAAGCCGCTAGGGAAGCAATAATATTGACCAATTCCTCGGAGTAAAATCTCTATAAAAAAGTGACATGTGCCCCCACAGCTCGTAGGTGGGCAAAGAATCCCTATCTTACAAAAAAGCTTTCTTGTAGGATAAGGGTTGCTACTAAGGCGAATGGCCCTTGGAATGGCAAATGGAATCAAGAAAACTAAGAGGTTTGCTTGCACCAGTTAAGTTTGTACCCAAAGAATCATATAACCTTGTGGTTATTACCCATTCTTTGTTCTGCAAGACCGGGTTGCTCATAAGTAATAAATACCATATTGAAAATTATTAAAACCTTGTTAATAACTTCTACGTAGGGATATTTTAGACAAATTTAAAAGCCCTTAATTCTAGTCGGTCATGGTTATTTAAAGCTGCTTTTAATTTTCTCCAATTATATTTCAGACGTGATAAATCACTAAAAGTAGGAACAGTAAACTTTTTCGTTTAAACCGCAATTGTGCCAATACTCCAGGGAAGTTAGGAAATAATTCCGAAATTTTTAAGGCCAGCAGATATCGATATGCGGTTTTCTGGATTGTGTTTAGAAAGCTCCCAGAAAAAAAGTCTAGATGGTGTGGTTATGCCATTTTTCGATAAATGCAGTCTGGTGCAATAAATGCATTTTGCAATTACATAATTCCTTGCAATATTATAGGAACAACTGGAAACTCGAAAAAATCGCTCGAAAATCGTTACTTGGGGGTTTTCGGGAATGCCGAATTTAATTCTGGCCTGGGGGTGATTGGGAGGGAAATTGCAGCGTCCATGAAAATCAGCCGAAAATCGATACTCGGGGATGCCAAATTTAATTCTGGCATTAGAATTACCCGGAGGCGCTCGGGATTGGTTCTGCGGTGGTGCCCGAGGGGTGATTGGGGGGAAATTGCAGCGTCCATGAAAATCAGCCGAAAATCGTTACTTGGTGGTTTTCGGGGATGCCGAATTTGATTCTGGTATTAGAAATACCGGGAGGCGCTTGGGGGTGGCTAATACTTTATTTAAATAATATATTTCACTTTTTATTAATATTGTAATATCCATTGTAAGGTTCAATTTTTAACTTATATACTAAACATCTTAGGACGCCGGTACTGAGGAAATTTTAAGCAGTATCTCTTGTTCCTGTGAAGTGCTTACTTGCATGCAAGCATTGCGATGGCAATTGCTTAAACCAAAAAGGCACTTTCAACCAGGCCGAGGATAGTGACGAGAAAGAAGATGAAGAAGGGGAAGAAGAAGAATAGTTTGAAGAAGATGTTTAGTATTTAAGTTAAAAACTGAACTTTATAATCGATAATTCAATATTAATAAAGAGTACAATTTATTATTTAAATAAAGTATTATTTTCACAATCACCCCCCAGGCACTCCCGCAGAGCCACCCCCGAGCGCCCTCGAGTAATTCTAATGCCAGAATTGAATTCGGCATCCCCGAAAACCCTCCGAGTAATGATTTTCCTGATTTATGAATTGCAATTTTCCCGAATCACCTCGGGCACCCCGCAAAGACCTCGAGCGCCTCAGTAATTCTAACCAGAATTGAATTTTCGACTCCGAAGTAATGTCCCCTATAATTTCGGCGATTTTTCCGAGTTTCCAGTCGTTCTTATAATATTGCAAATAATTATGCAATTGCAAAATACATTTGTTGCACCAGAATGCAATTTTCGAAAAATGACATAACCACACCATATAGACATTTTTCCTGGGATCTCGATATCTGCTGGCCTGAAAAATTTCTTTATTTTAGTCGATTTTTTATTTAAATGCTCTGGACTACAGGGATTAATAAAATTAATTTTATTCCAAAAATTTTTGGGCAGCAATTTGAATATGCTTCTATCGCTACAGTAATGTTGCTTCTAAAAAACCTCTCTTAGTCTACCTTTAACACGTAAACAAAAAGGCTTGTAAAAATTATTTCTGTTCTTTCTGCTTAAAATCATAATTCCGTTGTCAAATTTAAAACAAACAGAAATATTGCAGGGCTATACCTGCAATAATAAACTTGTTAAGTTTTAAATTTCAAAGGTTGTACCAATTACATAATTTTATTGCTCTATTAATTTTCATATTTGCAGGCCTCAATTTTTTGTATTCTAAACCAGAACAAAGTACCTGCCCATAATAATTATTATCACCTGTTACATGAATATTAATATCAATGAGAATAATTTGAAAAGAACATAATTTAATTTAATATTTAAATAATTTGATACGTAATACCAATATACGGTTATATTGTTTTTTGTATATTCTATAAATTATTTTTTTCTATTTTAGTAGATAATTGGTCTTGAACCGAAAGCATTACATAAGACTTCCTAACCCATAATTACATATTACATTAATTCTGCATGATTTAAATAAAAAATAAAGTAACAGTAAGGTCAAGAATTGTTATTTCCCTAATTCTTGCCTTGAATACCTTGACTGTGAAAAATGTTAATGTGGAGAAGGAAATCGTTGAGAAAAAGGAGCGACACTGCTGTAGAAGAAAACGTATTGGTAGGCGTATTAATTAAGATTTAGTAGGTATTTAACACTTTTAGTTAACTACATTTAATTATAAAAAAAAACATTTATTAGAAAAGTATTTACCCATATATTTAGTAAAAGTATTATTTTTAGTATATTCCTCAGATTTTGAAAACTTTACGTAAAAATTTTTTTAAGGTAATTAGATTTTATAAAATAAGAAAAAAATAGAGGAACTCGGTAAAAATTGACAACTAAGAAAATTTTAAAAAACAAAGATTTTTTTTAATATTATATTTTGTTATATAATATTAACTATGAGCAAAAATAAGGGGTAATCAAAAACAAATTCATAAGAGCAAATTTATGATTTATTATGGTGCTTGGGTTAACTATAAAAAAATTACAAAGTGCTGTCTGGAAATGTATGTATTTTTAGCAAATATTTGTGGAAAGTTTTTTGGTATAGAATAAATTGTTCTATCGAAATGCGCATTGTTTATCTTTTTTTAGATTTTCGTCCACAACTTTTTTTTGGGGTAGACTACCTGAAATTTAACTTTAAACTCTAAGTGCATTTTTCTTGAAATTTCTTTATTTAAAACGTTTATAACAAAAGTTCCAATTGATCGATTTTCTTTAAATTAGATTTAATTTTGTTTATAATTTCGCGCCAAAACATAAAATCCCTTTTTTTTAAGGGGAATTTTGGCCCCTGTTTTTCAGAAAAAAAAAAAAAAATTTTTTTGAAGACTAATCTGACAAGCCCTTGTGCCAAGTTTCAAAAAATATTAATAAGCGAATTTTAAATTATTCAATTAAATGAATTGCAATTACCAAATTTTCTTTTAAAACAAAAACCCAAAAAGACACCAGTAAAATTTTTTCCCTGACATGAGGAAAAGTGCCAATAAATCAGTGACAGTAGGTATTTGAAAAAAAAAAAGAATTATTCAATCGACAAAAAGTATCCATAATTAAGTGACATCATGCGAGAAACAGTTTTAGAGCAGTATCTATAATTTTTCAGTTTATTTCCCCCAAGCCCATTCCGTCTATTTCGTATTAAACGTATTGTCAGTAAGTTCGAATCCGGTACCGTAATAAATAATTTTAAATATTCAACTCAGAATATCAAAAATAGAGCCGAAGAAAGAGAGAACAGAGATCTTAATATTCCCCACTGAGGGGGGGAAAAAAAAATGGTTAGTACGAGGGTTCTTGGGCAAGAGGTAAAAAAAAAATCATAAAAGGGGGTTTTTCGCCTTTTTAAAAAAAAAAACAAATATCATTCGTATAAATTCGAAAAAAATCAAAAGCTGTAGGAAGGAGATAAAGGGGCGAAGAATGGCTTTTTTTTTTTGAAATGATGAAAAGATAAAAAAAATAATGGGAAATTTTTTTTAAAAAATATTTGTTTTACGGTGAATGTACATTCACCTAAAAAAAAAAAATAATTGTTCAGAACTGCCGGTATTAAAGCCAAGGAAATAAACATCGCGTTGTTATACTCGGACACAATACCCCCAAAAAAAAAAAGGGATTCGTGGGAATTATCGGACACCATATCTTTGGGGCCCTTTTTTATGGACTTAAGACAGCAGAAACCTTTTTTTGGGTTTTTTTAAAATCAAATTGGCCCCCCCTTGAAAAAAGGGGTTTTTCGGGGAGATCAAATGATCTGGTAAAAAATTTTATAAAAAAAAGCCCCGTCTATAATCCCCGTAGGGTTTAAAAAATACCTAAAAAAAATTTTTTTAAAAGCCCAAAATTATTGGCCCACGGTACCGGATACTTTGGCCAGCCAGGTCACCTGATCTTTAAAGAATGTTTTTTCTGGGGGGGCGTTAAAAAAATGTCATTTATAAAAGTGTAAAATTTGAGAATCTAAACCAGCTACAAAACGCTATTTCGTTAGAATGTAATAAAATTTCGCAATATCAACTTAGCAACGTTAGAATTAAATTTTTTTTGATCGCTGGGATATTGTTTAGCTGTTAATGGAGATTTTTAAACATTTGATTAATTAATGTTTTTATGAATTTTTTTTATTTGTAAAAAAGTTATTGTATTTTATTTCATTTTTTTTTTTTCCCCACCTATTAAAAAAATTAAAGTTCAGTTCTTTTTCCCCTTTTTTCCCCGGGGGTATTTTCGATCTTCTGGGTTTTAAAAAATTTTCAATTATTTATTGCGATGGCTTTGGACCCCCAATTAACTACAATACGTTTAATGGTTGAAATGGACCAGATAGGCTTGGGGGGGGAAAAAAAAATTGAAAAAAAATTTTTGATACTGCTATTGGTTTAATTAAATTCTAATATGATAAAATTATTTTTTTTTAAAAATTTTATTAGTTAAACCTAATTGTTAAAAATTTAAAAAAAAAGGGGTTTTTTTTAAAAAAAAAAAAGTTTTAAAAAGGGTTTTTTTTTTGAATGTAATGGTTGTGAGATTGATGAAACAAAAAAAAAAAAATTCCGTAAAATTTTTCTGTACGCGATTTTTTTAAAAACCTTATAACAAATTGTTTGCTGGTGGCTGGTGTCTGTTTGGTTTTAGCTAAACCAAAAATTTGGTAATTTTGCAATTACATTTAATTGAATAATTTAAGATTTGCTTATAAAGATTTTTTGAAACTTGGCACGAGGGTTTGTCAGATTGGTCTCTTTAAGAAGATATCTTACATTTTTTTTTGTAAAATGTATAGGGGAGCCAATTATTAACTCCTTAAAAGGCGCACCACCCGGTGTATTCCTCTGTGGCAAGAAACAACAAAAAAAAATTATAAAAAAAAAATTTTTACTGTTTTTAAAAATTCGGAAAAGTGAAAAAACCTACCTTTTTTGGAGAAACCGCTAGTATGCAAAATTTTTTTAAAATTGTTCCTGGTTCCTGTCAAAATGAAATTTGTACTGATTTTTTATTTTTCAGTTGACCAGAGGAGATGGAATCGTGACAAGATGGACACGCTCTTTTTTCCCCTCTACTTCAAAAGCGTGTAACTTGTATATGTTTTTTTTTTTAATTTTTTTTTTGTGAATTCCTAAAATATAAATAAATGAAGGGTAAAAAAATGGATGGCCAAAATATTAATTTTTTTTTTTTTCGATCGTCATATAACGATTTTAGACTAGAATACCCCCTTAAATTTCCAGATGCTTTATTACTTTTTACTCATGCACTAAAAAGGACTATGGACTCTATATTATTCGTTGTAAAAGTTTTTTCAAATTCCAAACTTTTGCTTTTCTACATTGCTATATTAATAAGAAAATAAAATCCAAAACCCCTTTTAATTTCAATATTGCTTTGCAAAAGTAATGTTCTTTGTTGTTCATTTTTATTACAATTGCAAATAGAAATAGTTGTTCTGGTGTAAAAAGTGTTGTCATTGAAATTCTGCATTTTTTTTTAATAATAGGTAAATAGTTACCTGGTTTATCTAACAAAGTAGATAAGGCGAAAATTGGTTATACAGTTAGGTGTGTTTCTTTGTTGATCAATTACCATGTTTTAATAATAATCTAATAAGCATATGAATGCGAACACATGATGTAATTGTTGTTATAGGTTATAACAGTGAACTTTAAATAGTATTCTTAAATACTGAAAAAAAAAGGAGAAAAACAGACTTTTTTTTATATAATTTAGGGAAGTAATTTGGCCAAAAAATAATCTTAATTGAAATGGACTAAATGTTTCTTATATTCTCTA
>JAHBCN010019594.1:0-15914 GCA_019359885.1 Listronotus oregonensis
TAATAAATCAGTAAAAGTATTTTTTTTTATTGAATTTTGCTTAATATCAAAACATGTGCCTCCTCATTATTGAAGGTGATATCGAAAATCTGAACCAGATCTGGATTCAAGGCCAAAAATATAAAATCCAGCCACAATCATTCCAGGGAGGCAAAAGTTTTAGAATGTTGGTCAGGAATCAGAGCAGGGTAGGGATCGAATTCAAGAATCGATTACTGTTTAAAATAGGTCCGTGATCCGGTTCCTTATTAATTTTAAAATATCCGGAATCGATTCCTTTTTAAAAGAATCCAATTCCAAAAAGGAATCGATTCCTTATATTTCTATTTCAAGACAAATGCGAAAATCCGCCATTTTGAATACGCCATTTTTTTCCAAATTTTTACCTAAATTCCTAATCACATCACATTGATTTTCGAAAATTAAGAAATTTTAAAACATCTGCATATTAAGATCTTTAACTCAAATGTGTTTGTTTTTTAGGTCCAGAGAAACATTTAAATAAAACTTTTTTTTTGCGTAACCATAAGTGGGTAACCAAAGACGGGCATACATTTTACTTGCATTACCATCTGAGGGGTTGGGCCCCCCCCCCCGAAAATCTTATAACAAAAAAAAATAAAAAACGACTGGTAACTATATCTTTTTAAAGATTTTCTGAAAAATATATAGTTTACTTAGTCACGGTCAAAAATACAAAAAGAAAGTATCTTGAATCACTTTATTTCAAAAAAAAAAAACTGAAAAACCACTTTTTTCTACATTAAAAATCAACGATAAATAAACCTACAATAGCAATAGTCAAGATCTGCGGGTAACGTTTTAGGTGCGTCTGTGACTTTAAAAATAGGGGGTTCCCAAAGTCTTGCTTATGAATTGAAATATAATTAATAATATTGATCAGAAATTGTATCGAAACAATAAAATCTATTGCAAATTTTATAAAAATGTAAATTAAATTAAAACAAGTAAAATACATCGAAACTTCTTCAAAAGCTTTGCAGTTTTTTCGAGCTATTATTACCAATGAGTTTAACATCAGTTTGTTAACAGCGTCCAATTTATTTGCTTTTACTTTACCGTTATGCACAATTCTACAGACTGTGGATTTTGATCTCTTTAGAGCTGTGAGAGCATATGAATACTGTTATTAGTAAGGTCAGGACTATCAGACTGAATATAGATCAAGAATTTAAAAATATTTTTATAAAATCCGAAGCTATTATAAAGTCTGTAGATGTCGAAGAATACATAAAAATACTTAGAATAGTTTCACGACAGCAGAATCCTTTAAATGTCTTGGTAGCTACTGCAGAAAAATATTTTCGAATCACAATTGCAATTCCTTTTTTTAATCACTTTATCGAAGAGCTATCTGCAAGATTTGCAAATCACGAAAAATCACTTTCATCGTTATATTGACTAGTGCCAAATATGTGCGAAGCACACACAGTTAAAATAGATAGCTTGTTATTATTATGAGGAATTTTTGGACCTAGATACGTTATCTGCAGAACAGTTGTGGGAACAAAACTGGATTGAGTTGCCTCAAGCAGAAAGGCCCAAAAATGCTCTTGATGCATTATCAGCATCTTTGTTTCCTAATATTCTTACTTTGTTGCAAGTTCTAGCCACATTACCTGTATCTACAGCCTCCTCGGAACGATCATTTTCATCGCCAAGACGTTTAAAAGACTATTTGCGCAATTCAACTGGTCAAGAGCGGCTAACAGGACTTGCTCTTTAAAGCGTACATAGAAATATTAAAATTGATACTGCGCAAGTCTTTAATCGTTTTGCGAGGGAAAAAAAAGAAATTTTCAGTTGTTATTATGATTATTATTTTTAAAATTTTAACGTTGTTAAGTCTGTTTTTTAGTTTAACAAAAAATTTTATTTAGTAAAACTTAAATTTTTCCTGGTTTATCAAATGCCACTGGCGTAACCCTCCCCCAAAATTTTGATCCAGATACGATGATCCTGAAGTTCCTAACGTTCGTTGAACATTAGGGCCGACCGAAAAAGCGGGCCTGAAATTAAATGTCGCGTCGCATCCAAGATATTACCATCGACGAACTAAACAAAAGACAAAAATTTAAATAGAAAATTTTTAATATTGTATTATGTTAACAAGAAACTTTCTTTGTTTTATTATATTTTTAGAGGGTTTATTTCCTAAACATGTATAAAATATGTAAAATAAAGAAGGCAAATACAATAATTAGGAGTGATGTGACTGGACACAAACATTTTTTTTTTGTTAAAGGGACCGTCCATTGATCAAACCAAATATGGTAAATTAAAGTTTACCGGGCCGGTCACACCATCCTTATACACAAAACATCCGTAAAAAATTTCAAAAAAATTTACCCTTATAAACAAAACATCCGTAAAAAATGATTTTTTTTAAACAATGAAAAAAGCACCTTTTCTTTTAAACGGAAATAAAAAGATTTAACTCTTTCCATCTAAAAACCCAATATGGTAAATTTAACATTACCGGGGCGGTCACAATTCACCCTTTTATACAAGAGTCCGTAAAATTAAAAAAATATTTTTTAAAAAAAAAAAAGCCTTTTTAAAACGGAATATAAAAGATATACCCCTTTACCATCTAAAAACCAAATATGGTGAATTTAAGTGTACCGGGGCGGTCGCAATTCACCCTTATATAACAAGAGTCCGTAAAAAATTAAAAAAAAAAAAAAATTTTAAAAACAAAGAAAAAGCACCATTTTTTAAAACGGAATTTAAAGGATATACCCCTTTACCATCTAAAAACCAAATATGGTGAATTTAAGTTTACCGGAGCGGTCACAATTCACCCTTTTATAACAAGAGTCCATAAAAAAATAAAAAAAAATTTTTTAAAAACAAAAAGAAAAAGCACCATTTTTTTAAAAACGGAATTTAAAGATACCCTTTACCATCTAAAAACCAAATATGGTGAATTTAAGTTTACCGGAGCGAATTCACCCTTATATAACAAGAGTCCCTAAAAATAACAAAAAAAATTTTTTAAAAACAAAGAAAAAGCACCATTTTTTTAAAAGGAATTTAAAGATATACCCCTTTACCATCTAAAAACCAAATATGGTAAATTTAGTGTACCGAGGCTATCGCAATTCACCCTTTATAGAGTCCGTAAAAAATGACAAAAAAAATATTTTTTTCAAAAAAAGAAAAGCACCATTTTTTTTAAAAGGAATTCAAAAGATATACCACTTTTCCATCTAAAAAACCAAAGATGGTGAATTTAAGTTTACCGGAGCGGTGCAAATTCACCCTTATATAACAAGAGTCCCTAAAAATAACAAAAAAAAATTTTTTAAAAACAAAGAAAAAGCACCATTTTTTTAAAAAGGAATATATAAATTTCTTTTCCTCTAAAAACAAAATATGGTAAATTTAATTAAACCGGAAGCGATCACAATTGCATTATCAAAGTCCGTAAAATGAGAAAAAAATATTTTTTTTCAAAAAAGAAAAGCACCATTTTTTTAAAACGGAATATAAAAATTTCCCTCCATCCTACAAACAAAATATGGTAAATTTAAGTTTACCGAAGCATCACCCTTCATATACAAGAGTCCGTAAAAATGACAAAAAATATTTTTTTAAAAGACCATTTTTTTAAAACGGAATATAAAAAGATATCTTTTCCATCTAAAAACCAAATATGGTAAAATCACCGGAGCGATCAAAATTCAACCTTATATATCCAAGAGTCCGTAAAAAATGACATTTTTTTTTCAAAAAACAAAGAAAAAGCACAATTTTTAAAACGGAATATAAAAAGATATACCCCTTTTCCATATAAAACCAAATATGGTAAATTTAAGTTCACCGGAGCGATCACAATTCACTATATACCAAGAGTCCGTAAAAAATGTAAAAAAAAAAATATTTTTTTCAAAAACAAAGAAAAAGGACCATTTTTTTAAAACGGATTATAAAGGATATACCCCTTTTCCATCTACAAACTAAATATGGTAAATTTAAGTTCACCGGAGCGATCACAAAACAGAGTCCGTAAAAAATGACAAAAAAATATTTTTTTTTGTCATTTTTTACGGACTCTTGGTATATAAGGGTGAATTGTGATCGCTCCGGTAAACTTAAATTTACCATATTTGGTTTGTACATGGAAAAGGGGGTATATCTTTTATATTCCGTTTTAAAAAAATGGTGCTTTTTCTTTGTTTTTGAAAAAAAAAATTTTTGTCATTTTTTACGGACTCTTGGTATATAAGGGTGAGTTGTGATCGCTCCGGTAAACTTAAATTTACCATATTTGGTTTTAAGATGGAAAAGGGGTATATCTTTTATATTCCGTTTTAAAAAATTGGTGCTTTTTCCTTGTTTTTGAAAAAAATATATTTTTTTTGTCATTTTTTAGGGTATATAAGGTGAGTTGTGATCGCTCCAGTGAACTTAAATTTACCATATTTGGTTTTTAGATGGAAAGGGTATATCTTTAATATTCCGTTTTAAAAAATTGGTGCTTTTTCTTTGTTTTGGAAAAAAAATATTTTTTTTGTCATTTTTTACGGGTCTTGGTATATAAGGGTGAGTTGTGATCGCTCCGGTAAACTTCAATTTACCATATTTGGTTTTTAGATGGAAAAGGGGTATATCTTTTATATTCCGTTTTAAAAAGATGGTTCTTCTTCTTTGTTTTTGAAAAAAATATTTTTTTTGTCATTTTTTACGGACTCTTGGAATCTAAGGATGAATTGCGATAGCTCCGGTGAACCTAAATTTACCATATTTGGTTTTTAGATGAAAAAGGGGTATATCTTTTATATTCCGTTTTAAAAAAAAGTGGTGCTTTTTCTTTGTTTTTGAAAAAAATATATTTTTTTTCATTTTTTACGGACTCTTGGTATATAAGGGTGAATTGCGATAGCTCCGGTGAACCTAAATTTACCATATTTGGTTTTTAGATGGAAAAGGGGTATATCTTTTATATTCCGTTTTAAAAAAATGGTGCTTTTTCTTTGTTTTTGAAAAAATATTTTTTTGTCATTTTTTACGGACTCTTGGTATCTAAGGGTGAATTGTGATGGTCCGGTGAACTTAAAATTTTCCATATTTGGTTTTTTGATGGAAAAGGGTATATATTTTATATTCCGTTTTAAAAAAATGGTGCTTTTCTTTGTTTTTTTAAAAAAAATTTTTTTTTATTTTTTACGGACCTTGGGAAACTGGGGGAATTGGGTAGCTCCGGTGAACCAAATTTTCCATATTTGGTTTTTAGATGGAAAAGGGGATATCTTTTTTATTCCGTTTTAAAAAAAAGGTGCTTTTTCTTTTTTTTTTGAAAAAAAAAATTTTTTTTTTTTAAATTTTTTTCGGACTCTTGGGGATATGGGGTGAATTGTATGCTCCGGTGAACTTAAATTTTTAAAAATTTGGTTTTTAGATGGGGGGTATATCTTTTATATTCCGTTTTAAAAAATGGTGCTTTTTTTTTTTTTTTTTTTAAAAAATTTTTTTTTCATTTTTTTCGGACTCTTGGTATATAAGGGTGAATTGTGATCGTCCGGTGAACTTAAAAATTTCCATATTTGGTTTTTAGATGGAAAAGGGGGATATCTTTTTTATTCCGTTTTAAAAAAGGGGTTTTGCTTTGTTTTTGAAGAAAATATTTTTTTTTTATTTTTTACGGAATTTGGTATATAAGGGGGAATTGTGATCGCCCCTGAACTTAAATTTACCATATTTGGTTTTTAGATGAAAAGGGGGGGATATCTTTTATATTCCGTTTTAAAAAAAAGGTACTTCTTCTTTGTTTTTGAAAAAAAAATTTTTTTTGTCATTTTTTACGGACTCTTGGTATCTAAGGGGGAATTGCGATGTCCCGGGGAACCTAAATTTACCATATTTGGTTTTTTGATGGAAAAGGGGTATATCTTTTATATTCCGTTTTAAAAAAAAGGGGCTTTTTTTTTTTTTTGAAAAAATATTTTTTTACATTTTTTACGGACTCTTGGTATATAAGGGGGGTTGTGATCGCTCCGGTGAACTTAAATTTACCAAATGTGGTTTTTAGATGGAAAAGGGTTTATCTTTTATATTCCGTTTTAAAAAAATCGTGCTTTTTCTTTTTTTTTTTAAAAAATTTTTTTTTTTTTTTTTCTTTTTTACGGGCTCTTGGTATATAAGGTGAATTGTGATCCTCCGGTGAACTTAAAATTACCATATTTGGTTTTTAGAGGGAAAAAAGGGGATATCTTTTTATATTCCGTTTTAAAAAATGGTCTTTTTCTTTGTTTTTGAAGAAAATATTTTTTTTCATTTTTTCGGAATTTGGTATATAAGGGTGAATTGTGATCGCTCCGGTGAACTGAAATTTACCATATTTGGGTTTTTAGATGAAAAGGGGAATCTTTTATATTCCGTTTTAAAAAAATGGTGCTTTTTTTTTTTGTTTTTGAAAAAAAAAAATTGTCATTTTTTACGGACTTTTGGTATATAAGGGTGAATTGTGATCGCTCCGGTGAACTTAAATTTACCATATTTGGTTTTTAGATGGAAAAGGGGTATATCTTTTATATTCCGTTTTAAAAAAAGTGGTGCTTTTATTTGTTTTTGAAAAAATATATTTTTTTATTTTTTACGGACTCTTGGTATATAAGGGGAATTGGGATAGCTCCGGTGAACCTAAATTTACCATATTTGGTTTTTAGATGGAAAAGGGGTATATCTTTTATATTCCGTTTTAAAAAAATGGTGCTTTTTCTTTTTTTTGAAAAAAATATTTTTTTTCATTTTTTACGGACTCTTTATATAAGGGTGAATTGTGATGGCTCCGGTGAACTTAAAATTACCATATTTGGTTTTTGGATGGAAAAGGGTAAATCTTTTAAAGTCCGTTTTAAAAAATTTGGGTTTTCTTCGTTTTTGAAAAAATATTTTTTTTGTCATTTTTACGGACTCTTGGTAATAAGGGGGGTTGTGATCGCTCCGGTGAACTTAAATTTACCATATTTGGTTTTTAATGGAAAAAAAGGGGTATATCTTTTATATTCCGTTTAAAAGAAAAGGTGCTTTTTCCTTGTTTAAAAAAAAAACTTTTTTTTCGGATGTTCTGTTTAAAGGGTAAATTTTTTTGACATTTTTTACGGATGTTTTGTGTATAAGGATAAAAGATACCCACCGGCCCGGTAAACTTTAATTTACCATATTTGGTTTGATCAATGGAGGCCCCTTTAACAAAAAAAATGTTTGTGTCCAGTCACATCACTCCTAGTTATTGTAGTTGCCTTCTTTTTTTACATATTTTATACATGTTTAGGAAATAAACCTCTAAAAATATAATAAAACAAAGAAAGTTTCTTGTTTACATAATACAATATTAAAAATATTTCTATTTAAATTTTTGTCTTTTGTTTAGTTCGTCGATGGTAATATCTTGGATGCGACGCGACATTTAATTTCAGGCCCGCTTTTTCGGTCGGCCCTACCGTTCAACGAACGTTCGGAACTTCAGGATCATCAGATACGGCCCTGCTTGCATTTATGTTAAAAGTTCTGATTGCTCGATCTTCATAATTTTTGCTATCCTTGAGATAACCCTGGGGGACAACTCAATTATTTCTATTCAGGGTGTCATCCAAAAATGAATTTAAAATTTTAATACGTTTTTAAATGCCGTAAGCAGAGAGATTATTAAACAGTACTGGTGAAACTTCCTGTAAAATCACAATAAGATGTCCCCTTTATAAGTCGCTTGAGGTTATCTCAAGAATCATATTTAAAAACCTTATGAAAATCTAGCATCTCAAATTTTAAAATACAGTTTAAAGAAATCTCAGAAATAACATATTTTTTGAAGAATATTTAAAAACCCAATTTGGAAAGAGTTACAGCACTTCAAAATGAGGCTAAAATTTATAGCATGGTCTCCCCTGCTAAAATCTTTGACGCTTGATTAATCATCTGGATTATGGTATCATTCGTATCGTATTAATTCGTAAGTATAAAAACTAAAGATGATCCGGTTTGGACCCCAAAAGTGGGAAATTTATTCCCTGGTTCGTGATTGGTAGTGGTGATTAGATTCAGAATCCGGATTCTGAATCTTCCTTGTTTGAAGGACCCCTACCCCTCTGGTAAAAAAGTCTGTTTAAAGTATATCGTTATGGCTTTTGACGGACCATACCCCTAAACCTTTAAGATTTTTTAAAACTTGCAAAGGGTTTTTTTTATTTTTGGATTTTTGGAAAATTTTTTTATAGTCATATTCTAGGATCCCAGGGGGTTCAAATATACTGGCGGAAAGAGAAATTTGTGTTTTTTTAAATTTTTTTTTTGATTTTAAGTTTAAAATTAGATTTTCTCCATAATAAAACTCCCCTTTATGACAAGAATCGTCAGCGTGCAGTGTTGCCAAATGGGGTCTGTTTTAATAGTCCCCAAATTTTCACGTCTGAAATATAATTTGGAAAATAAAAAGCCCTTTAACAGGAGAGACTATCTAGAAAAAATATTCCAGCATATAAGCATCCGGTTTTTTTTAATACGCCCTCGAATTTCAGACAAATTTAAAAGTTCTAGTCGGTCATGGTTAGTTCTGGTTAGCAAAGCAGCTTTTTATTTTCCCTATTATTTTCCCCAATTATATTTCAGACGTGAAAATGGGGGACGTATTAAAAAGACCGCTCCGCTTTAACTAACCAGAATTAACCATGATCACCTTTAGAAAAAAAATCAAACGCCCTCAATCGGTCAGGGTTTTTTTTGGTTAGTTGTGGTTGCATTTCAGATAAATTAAAAGCCCCAAGTTTAGTCGGTCATGGTTAGTTCTGGTTGAAAGCATTTTTATTTTCCCCAAGTATATTTCAGACGTGAAAATGCGGGGAGGTTTTAAAAAAAGACCTCTTTTTTAACCAACCAGAATTAACCATGACCGCCCTTAAAAAATTAAAAAAGCCCTTGTCGGTCATGGTTAGTTTTGGTTGTTGTGGTTAGCACCTTTTTTTTTTCCCAATTAAAGTTCAAAAAAAAAAGAAATATAAAAAAAATTTAAACCCCAGTGCCCAAATATTAAATCCGGCAACACTGTTGATACTTATTTTAAATTTGACAGTAGAAAGAATTTTTAATCAATTAGATATTAGATTTCTAACCTATATATATATTTTTATTTAACAAAAGTTTTTTTTCCCAGATTTTCTGCGTATTTTGTCAATGGATTTTTGTGTGTGTGTCATGTTTTAGTGAATAAATTAATCTTCGTTTTTGCCCACCCCTTTTTACCCCAAGGTCCCGTAAGCTTGTTTAATTAATAAAAAAAATAAACGCATAATTTCTCTTCCTCCGCCAGTATATTTGCAATCCCTGAGGCCCCTAGAATATGACTATATAAAAATTTTGCCAAAAATTCAAAAATAGGAGAAAACCGTATATGCAAGTGTTACCAGATTTTATTCCTATTGTTATTGGGAAAACCCTATTTTTCTAAGGGCAGGTATTTCTTGAGAATTAATTTAGGCATATAAATATTTTGGCTAATATTTTAGCCAATTTTTAGAAAGTAGATTTATTTCATTAATTTTTGTTAAATATTTAACTTTTAAAAACCATTTTGGATTTGACTTACTATTAGAACTGTTGTATAACATTTTAAAAAATTAAGACTTTATACCACTTGTAAACAAAACAAACAGGTAAACGGATTACGTCACAAATACCGAATTGACATTTAAATTGGCGTATATGGGCTTCAATGGGATCTAGCACTCACTGTTAAGTTTATTACCCTTGTTTTAAACCAACGACTATATACTATAGGACTGCTCAGTTCCATTTAACGTACGTTGGAAAATTTAGCGCTAGCGGGGAGCGGCTGTGACGTCACCACTGGTGCTGAATAGTTTTGTTTTCATTTATTTGGCCATTTGATCGTGTGTGATTTAAAGGGTTTTCTGGTTTCTGTTGTGATTTTGTTGAACAATTGGTGTTTATTAAAGTACTTTTAGTGTAGTTTTGACTAGAAAAGACAAATAAACATTCAATTCGTTTTGTTTATTGTGTGTAATATTTCGATTTAAAACGCGAAGGGTTAATGGGCACGATTTTTTCAGCAAATGGGCTTTGTTTAATCGTCTGTAAGGGCAGGTGATTTATTTTCGTTTATCGTTTAACTTTTAAATTTATGTTTATATAACCGTAAACAATAAATTAAATGTGACTTTTATTTACTTTAATTAAAATTATCTATATTTTTCTTATGCTTATGGTGATTTATTGTTTCTAAATAAATTTGTGTGTAAATCTTTCATGTTTTTATACTTGTTTTTTAAGTATTTCAAATTAATTTCATAAAATGCTTTAGGGTAGTGGCAATAATAAAATAATATACATATATATTGTATTTTTCCTCCTTTAAATTTAATTTATTACAAACATAAAATTATATTATCCTTCTCTTAAATGTAAAGACAATATTTTTAAATGTATAGGATCCTAATTTTGCTTAAAATTGTTTTTGCATAAGGAAACTTTTTCTAAATTTGCAGAAAATGCTATATAATGCATAGACGCGCTTTCTGCCAGCACCGGTGGTGACGTCACAGCGAGTTTGACCTTGGCAGACAAATTCGACAAACTAAGCAGTGCTTTAGTATATAAGCTGTTTACGAACAACCACTTTTCTTACCTAAGTTAAGTTATTTTTCTGACCTGGCTAAGTTGTTTGACCCGAACACGCACGACCCCCCAAAACGATAAAAAATGTCAAATTTTGCTCAACAGGTTACCCAAAAAGATATCTCAGACAAAATTCGGTCCCTTAGCGGGGGGGGAGGCCCAGATTCTTACTTAGCGGCAAATCGTACGGCCAACTAAGTTAGTTTCCCTCAACTTAGGTCAGAATTTGTGCTGTTCGTAAGCATTTTATAGTCGTTGGTTTTAAACTTTACTTTATTGTGGTCAAGGTCGTTGGTTCACATCAGAGTTTATTATAAACTCTGGTTCACACCATACCCTCTGCTATACCAGCGTCTCTTTATTTAGTGCTGTTTTGGGCCACTTTTTGAACCGAACAGCCATTAGAGATGGTGCTCCTTTATCTCTCTAACCTCCATACACCTACATCACTCTAGGCATTATTTTGACACTAGACACTAGACTCTAGACAACTTTTGAATTTTTGTTTAGGTTTGCAGATTCTTGCTCCTAGAAATTTTTAAAATTATAAAGTGAAAGATTAAGAAAAAATGTCAAGTGGTCATCCTTCCAGACGAGTACATCGTGCCAGGAGTGAAATGAGCCATAGGCGCACATCCATGGATTCGATGAAGATTGATTTTCGTAATGTAATAATTGTTTACCTATAAACAACTTAAATATTTTATCAAAACGTTTGTTTTTTGCTTTATATGAGTAAAAACATACCAATTTTTATTATTACTTACTGGCTTAGTCTAGCACTGTTAACAGGAAGCAGTTATTAGGTTAAATAAATATTCAGATGTAACATATTATATCATCTACCAGAAAATTAATTTAATCAGAATACTTTTTTAAAAAACTGCGGAATTAATTTTAATGTCAATTTTTTTATATTACCGGAGTATCAATGATAAACTATAAATTGATATCACTATCACATTAGGTAAATACATTTATGCAGGGTTTAAAAAAATAATCTAGAATTTTTTAAAACCATCTATAATACTGCTGTGGAGATAGTCTAAATTTAAAACTGGGTTAAGTTGGCAGTAAGAGGTTTGCATTGTTAAACACAGTTGTTCATTGCACTCACTAGCAAAACCATACCTAAATTTTGAATCCCGTTAAGCCTATTTAAATTTTTTTGCCTCCCGTTTTTTCTGGGGTTAAGATAATTAAAATCACGATTAAAATCATGATTTTTATCAGTGTGTTTAAAAAAAATATGTAATTAATTTAAAAAAGAGTTTTAAAATTTTAACACTTAAAAGGTGTTCATACAAAAAAATAAACCCCAGACGCATTTTTATGTGGTGTTATTTATTATTTTATTATAATAATTGAAAACAACAGCTGGTTATTACACAAATAAAACTTTACAAAAATTAAAAATTAAGACTAAAAACACCTTTTTAATACAAAAAAAATACCTAATCTTAACAAAAAAAAGTATAAAAAAACCTTAGTGTTATAATGCTTAAATAAAAATACTACTTTAGCTGCTGTGTCACTGCCATGTCTGTTTCTTATGTATATATGAATGTACAAGTCCATAAGTAGAAATCATCCTTTCAATATGAGCAGACGATGCACAGGCACATAAAACAGAAATCACTATATGAAGCCCTTGCTTAATTTCTGAAACATCTTGAGATCTTCATCACTGTACTGCTGTTACATTTTTGATTATTTCCTCTGAAAACAGAGTTTTGAGAAAGGGGTCCGATTTAGCTTCCAGCTTAATTAGTCATGGTAATCATCCTGTATCTGCAAAATATTTGGAAACAATGTGTGGAGAATCTCTTTTTTTTAGCTAGTAATGGGTATTCTTTGTTTATTGTAGGATCCAAAATATATGCCAACAAGTGAAAGGGGGTTAGGGCTTGAACATATCTGTTTTTAAATAATTGGTATTGACGCAAGCTTCTTTCTTCTTCAAATTCGAAACTGTCAAAAATAGCCTGTAACTTTTTCCATATGTAAACTGCTTGAGATAAAAATACACCTTTTTGTTGCATTGCATCCTGTGCTATAGAAATTGGTCTTAGCAACTGTAGAAAATCTACAGCCATTCTTTTAATACAGATATCTAAAAGTTTTTTAAAAATCACTGGATTAATTTGATCTTTATGCTTTTTACATATTAATAACAATTTTGGCCACTCATTTACATAGATCTTAAGACAATCTGAAAGTGTATTCCATCGAATATCCTGAGGCAAGACCAATTTCTTGCCCTCTTTTTCTTTATACTGCAAATGGGTATTTCTGAAGTATTTTACAATATGTACTATATGTTCTTTTATCTGCGATGCTTCTAAATTTTTGGAGAGCAAACTAAGTAAGTGTGCCGAACAGCCATATGTAATTATAGGGTAATTGGATGACTCAGTATTTTTTTTTTCTTCATAGCGACCAAGTTGCTTGCATTATTTGTAACAATACTGGTAACATTACAGTTATATATATTATTGCACATTGGACCATACATCTAAGGACATGCAAATAGATTGTCCAGATAACTTATTAGATTTTTCTTCTTCAAATATTTCATTCGAGAGTGTTGATAATAACTGAAATCTAGATGGTGGAAGGTAAGTCTTAGCATTTCTATGACCTTTTGAACTTCCTTATTTTCTGTAGCTCTAAAATTGCAATTTGTTGCTACCTCCTTCCTTTTTTAATTATCGTTTCTCTGTTTCTTTGCCAACTGAATAATTTCACTCTGGTTAGTTTCAGGCTGTGACTGACAATCACCATAAAGAGATTCAAGACCACTGCTGATATCACTAGTTTCACAATGACTTTTTGGTCTGTCCATAGACCTTGCAATTCTTTACCACACTTTTTACATACTGCTCTACAACCTAGTTTGCCCACCACTTTCTTTTTTATAAAACGCTGCCAAATACTAAATTCTTTTTTGCCCCGGCTTGCTATGAGTCCAAATATTTTGATAGATTAACCTCTAAAGCAAAAATATTACTGATAACTAAATTAGTGCATATCGTTTATGTAGCCGGGCGTTCCCTGCCACTTGCAAAAACTACACGAACAAAATTTGCATGTTAAAACTTTTCCAGTTTTGCTTTGTATCTGTACTATTCCAGCCTTAAAATATTTGTTTATTTACCAAAACAAAATACAAGCCGTTAGAAATATTTAAAAATAGTAATATTTTTAAAAGCTGGAATTTTTTTTAAAATCAATTTAAAAGTTATAATTTTTAAAAAATAATAGCTTTTGTTTTTTTTAAACAAAACATCTCTGCTTGGGGCTTCAACTCGAAAAAAAAGAGGATTTTAAAAAAAAATTTTTTTAGATTATGTCCCCAAAAACCTCTATTAAAAAAATTTAAAATCAGGGGTGTTCGATAAAATCAAAAACAATATATTGCCGATAAAATTTTTTTTTTTTTAAAAAACAGTAATTAAATAAACAACGGGGAAAGGGCCCCATAAAAATTTCCTTTACAAATGGTTTTTTGAAATTGTTTAAATTAAACATTTAGTTATTTTTATAAAACCCCAAATTTGGTTTTCCTGGCACAACGGAAATTAGGTATGTTTTTTTTTTTTTTTTCTATTTTACGGCGCATTTATGAATTTTTTTTAAAAAAATAAAAAACATTCGTTAAATTTTAATTTGAAAAAAAAAAACGTTTTTTTCAAGTTTTCGTTAATAAAACATCCATTTAAGTTAACAATTCTAGTGATTTGTTTCTTTTTCGGGAAGGACAATAATTTAAAAAAAAATTAATATTAATTTTGGTTTAAAAAAAAAAATAATAATAATAAAAAAAATTGACATTTAAATTTTTTTTAAAATTATTCTATTTTTGATAACTTTAAGAAAAAACATATTTGAGAACTCAGAAAAAAATAATTTGTAAATTTTGCAAATTTTTTAAAATTAAAAAAAAAATCGAAAAATTAATATTTTTAATCTTTTTTTGAAATTTTTTTATTTTTAATTAAGATTAAGAAAAAAAATTTTGAAAATTTTGATTGAATTTACTCTGAGAAAATCAAATTATTGAATATTTATTCAGTTTTTTTTTTAAGGGGAAAAAATAGAATTTTTTAAAAAAAAAAAAAACTTGCCGATTACTTAATTTTCGATTTTAAGGCCAAAAATAATAAGCCGCGTTCCCCAAAAAAAATTGAAACTAGCATATACAAAAATCTTTATCCCCCCCATTCCCCATTTATCCTTTGCTTTTTTTTTCAAATAACAACCGCCAATAAGTGTATTTTTTTTTATTGGGTCTTCCCCTGGATATCATCAAGGGTGGTTGTTTCCTTTTAATTTTTTTTTTTTAATTTTAACCCCAAAAACCCAATAAAAAATGGTGTTTAAAAATTTTTATATGCCTTCGTTTCCTTACATTTGGGTTTCAAGATGGCGGTTATAATTTCACAAAAACGTCGTTTGAAAAATCTTTATCTCTTAAACCATATGAGATAAACCTATAAAATAAAATCCCTGTTGTATCTTGATATGGGATCATTCCGTATAAAATGTTTGGGAAGATATTTTCAGGAAGTAGGTAAAATAAATCCAAAAAATTAAAAAAAAAATTTTAAAAACGTCATTTTTAAAATTTTTTTTAATATGGGGGGATTTTCTGAGAGTTAATTTTTTTTTTTTTTTTTCACATGTCTGCAGTGTTTGTATACATAATATTAAAAAGAAGACTACCCTTTCAATATTTAAATTTTGAAATTTTGAAATTTCCGAAAAATTCAAATTTATCTTAATATCTTAGATGGGGGGGCCCCCATAAAATCTGAAACTTTCAAAAATTAAAAAACTTTTTTTTACCATTTTAATAAAATAACTGCTTTTTTTTAGACTTTTTAATTAAGTGTATAAATTTTCAAAAATCCAAAAAACTTTATATTTTACGTTTCTTAACAGTTTTTTTGAAAAAAAAGTATCATTTACTACATTTTAACTTAAGAGCTCTTTAAACTAATTTTAAGAAAAAACTGATTAATATTTAAAAAAAAACCCCAAAAAACTTGTTAAATTTTTTATACTTTTACAAACACCCCAAATTAACTTTTAAAAGGGTTTTAGCCAAATAATAATTTGCCAATATTTTTATAATTATTATTTTTAAAAACTGTTTAAATTCCTAATAATTAATTTGGTGCCAGAATTCATTTTTTATAGATTTATGCTTACTCTTTTTTTGGGAAAATTTTCTGCGACTCATGTATACTTTTCAT
>JAHBCN010019595.1:0-15926 GCA_019359885.1 Listronotus oregonensis
TAACAAGAAGATGGTAAACAAAATACAAGTAACGCAGGTGCTATGGAGAGGTCCATGTTGGGCGTCAGTCTTGGGATCAAATCCCAAACAATGAAGTATGCGAATGCCAAGGAAAATCACTATATTGAAATGGAACTGGGCTGGAAACCCCCAAGAATAAAAAATAATCGATGGACCAGAAGAATTTTTGAATGGAGCCGAGAAATAAGGCGAAGTGGGGGACGCCCCAACCAGATGAACCGATGATAAAAACGCATCCCCCGAACGGATGCAGTCGGCGCAGCCCCCTATGTGGAAAAGATTACGAGAGGCTTATGTCTGCAGTGGACGCAATTGGGCTAAGATGATGATGATGATGACTGTCATACCTAAATTAATAACGCGCCATTAAAATAATGTTCTATTTTAAATAAAATTTTTGTTTTATTTTAATTTTCGACGATCTTAGATCAAGTTATAAGTTAAGTTTTTATTTTGTAGCGAATGAAAAGGATGAATATGTAAAGTTCTTGCTGATTTATGGCATTTATGGTTAGGGGATCCCTTTCTTTTTTTTAAACTTAGTCACCATACTTAAAGCCCTGTTGAGTTTAGTTTAAGATATTATACCCGGTTTACATCAGCTCACTTCCGGCAGTGAGCAGGGAAGTAGGCGGGAAGTTGGCACGCGAGTTGAAACACGTCGCTCGCGCTGCCGCTGCCTATGCCTGCCACTGCCCCTGCCGCTCCCCACGCCCCTTCGGTGGCGGTTTTTGGACGGAAGTCAAAGGACAGGCAGGGGAGCGGCAACGTCGTGTTTTGTGGTGAATTACGCGAGGAACTAGGGGATTAACAGGATTTTGTCTACTCAGCACAAAATAGAAAGGAAAAACTACTCAGTTGCACGGAGGTAGAGTAGCAACACGTGGATTTTAATTTTTATTTCAATTTTAGTATATGTGATAAACCAAAACAGTGGAGTAACGTAACGAGTACAGTAATAAGAGTGGAGTAATAAAAATTACTTTACAACGTTCTATTACGATGAATCCTTATCCACCATCGTCTTTTTCGACGTCGACGTTTCTTTTCCATACATATCTTAACACATTTAAATAATTCTGAACATTTAAAACGCAAAGCGCTGTTGCCATAAAAACATTTCATCCTCCATACTGCAGGAAAATAACGCACAAATAATTCGGGTAGTGGCGGGTAGATGCGAGCTGTGAAATGTTACTTGCTATAAAAATCTGCCTGGAATTATTTGAGGCGGACAGTGGGCAGCGCGAGTAGCGCGGCGTGGCTGCATGTAAACCGGGTATTAGAAATATCGTGGCAAGAAAATAATCGAAAATTCCTTATGTGACAATAATTTTTTAAAATTTTCAAAGTTCGGTTAGGGGCCCAAAGGGGGCCCTATAGCTAGGGGGGCTCCGATAGTTACACCACAGAATAAAATCCGTAACATTTAGACCGTGTAAATAGTGTTCAAATTAAAAAATAAAAGCATAAAAAGAAACCAAATTTAACAACAAAAAAGGACAATTTTAAATTAAAACAAAGTCCATTTTAAATTTTTAAAAACCAATTACAGTATACAATTTAATTCAAAACAGTATTTTTAGTGAGTTGTCCGAATAACAAATTTAAATAAACTATTTTGGCAACATTGCAAAGTCATTTTCCTACATTTCATTTATTCTTGGTGTAGGAAACGTGCGATAGCCAGAGCACGTAACCTCGTACGTTTTCCCAACAATACTCGATTGTTAAGTTTTGCTGTAAAACCCCCCCTTTTTCCCTTTTTTATTCAATATCAATATGTTTGTAAACTTTTTCAAACTTTAGAATTTATGCTAAGGGAAAAACCTTTTATGGTACTTATTGTAAACGGTTTCAGGTTTATAGAATATTTTAATCAGTATAATAAAGGCTTAAAGTTTAGTAATAAAAAAGGTGCATAAAACCAAAAAAATACAAAATCCGTAACTTTTCTCTGTTTTTTATATTTAAAAAAATGTTAAAAATACCATTTTTTTCTTTTTCAGTCAAAACTTTTAATTTAATTGTAATTTAATCGCCATGCTGTTAATAGCGTTTTTGTGAAAAAAAATTTAAAAACAAAATAAATGGTTGGTTGCTAATTCTTATTGGTGAATATTTTGAAGAGAAAAGTCGAAAAAAAATTTAAAATTGACAACTTTTCAAAAAAATTTTTCTTGCACCTTTTAAAGTTTAAAGGCACTTTCCGGAAGAGTGATTATTGATGAGAAAATGTTGTTTAAACGCGTTAAAGGCGGGCGCTGTCTGATGCCTAGTTTTTTTTTAAAACGCATTTAAAATTTTGCGATGTATTTTTCAATTCACCGTATTAAAATTTCCGATTTAAATGTCTTTATTCTACAACATATCTTTATTTTTATATACATTTGGCAAAAAGCACGTAAAGCGGCTTCAAACATTGGAAACAAGGATTCCTCTTGGAGTAAGGTACTGGGGGTTCCAAACAAGTGAGAAATGCGAACGCTTGGCCTGGTGGGCAGGGTTAGCAATCCTGGGGAGTGGGATTATTGCCCAGGCACAAAATTATAGCAAATTTAAAAAGTATGGTGGATTAGAAAAAATTATTAAATTAATTTTATCGCATTAAATTATGGAGAAATGTTTATATTTTTTATAAATGTTGAATTGAAAGTTGAAATTAAATAGCAGTAAATTAAGACGGCGGGGTTTAAGGATGTTTTTAAAATAAACGCCAAACCGAATAAGTTTTCTAATTATTTACGGTTTACTTGTTAGGTTAAATTAGTTAAATATTTATTCAACTTCGTTAGCCGTTTACATTTTAATTTCTATTCATTAACTAACTACTAAAGCCTAAAGCCTATACAAATACTTTAAAATATTTTACTAATACCCTTAGCAAACTTCACTTTATATATTACAGTCAAGTTCACACCATACCCTTCGCTACACCAGCGCCTCTTTATCTATCCTGGGGCCAATTTTTGAGCCAAACAGCCATAAGAGATGGTACCTCCTCCCTCCATATTTTATTGGGAGTATTCCGTGGTTTCCAGAAGTTTATACGCATCAATAAAAATAGTTAATGTGTTGTACGCTAGGGGTTCTATATTAAAATGTACCCAAATGTATAGTATCAACAGTCATCATTTCGGCGCCAAATGACAAACATTTTGAAATTAATTAAGAAAAATTTGTTTTTTCGCTCTAAAAATATGGTTTATAAAAATTATAGTAGATTTAGTGATTATTGTAAAAGGCTGATAGTAATATCGTGGCAAGGAAATAAAAACTAAAAAAATAGTAAAAAGAAGTATAATTATAGTAGTCCACTATAATTATAGTACGGTTGTAACCTGCTGGCGCATTTCCCCTCTGCTCGTCCCTGTCGCGTGGGACAAAAGGGCGTTCTTAAACGAATTGTTTTGTATTCCATTTTATATCAACGTGGGTGAGTCGCTCGGGCGGTCGCGGCGTTCTCAAATTCCGTCGCCAATTAGAGAACGCGTAAGGGTTTTTTCGACAAATAAAATTGGTGCTTTTATGCAACGCGTTTTTTCCTGATCTTGATGGAATTATTTTGCTAGTTGCGACGTGTTCGATGTGTGAATATGTTGTTAAGGAAAACCCGATGTTAAACATTTATCGAGAACCATTTTTGTGGGATTCATCATCGGATAAATTTCAAAAACCGCAACAAAAGGGACGATTGGAAGGAAGTGAAATTTTATCCTAAATTTTGGTGAAAAGATGAAAAAGAAAGGCAAGAAATTGGTAAGCATTTAGGTTATATATTTTTTTTTTATTTTTATCTTGGGACAGTCCACGAAGGCTGATGCCTAAGTACTAACGTACCGTGGGTGTCTTCAATGTGGTGAGAGGGAGTTTGTTCACACGGGACTTAAATTTTTGGAGATTGGGAGGAGAAGGAAAAACTTCTGCGGGCAGCAGGTTCCATAGTCTTGACACTCTAGGAATAAAGGAACGAAGAAAGCGGGAAGTTCGGGGCCTCTCTAACTGAACTGTAAAAGGATGCATAAAAGTTGCACTACGTGTTGCTCTGTTGGGAGCTGCCAGAGAAGGAATAATACTGGCCAATTCCTCTGAGCAGAAGCCGTGAAAATACCTATAGAAGAGCGACAGATCCCCTACAGCTCGACGATGGGCAAGAGGAGGAAGCCTTTCTGTGAGCGTTGGATCATTAATAAGACGAACAGCTCTTTTTTGAATGGAGTCCAGAATGCTAAGTGTTGTAGGGGACGCCATTCCCCAGACATGAGAACAATATTCCAAAGAGGGTCTGATTTGGGATACATACAGAGTGTACAGATTGGAAGAAGAGAAATATTTTCTGGCTCGAAAGAGGAATCCAATCTTTTTTGAAGCTGCCGAAGCTATGGATGAAATGTGTTTGTGCCAGTTGAGGTTATTCTCAAAAGTAACGCCGACTAGATTAAACGACTCTTTGTTCAGCAGAACTTGGCCGCTCATATGTAAAGGATGAGCATTCGCAGACTTTTTTCGCGACAGCGAACATGACTGTGTTTTTGAGGCATTAAACTGAACACGATTTTTGGCGCCCCAATCCAAGATAAGTTTGAGGTCTTGTGAAAGAGATATCTGCATTGACCTGCGCTTGTTTTCAAAATCAGAATTACACGGTGGCTTAAGAAATTGAATACTAGAGTGGAAGGTACTATCGTCAGCAAAACTATGAATGGGATTGATTGTGGAAGAGAGAAGATCGTTAATGTGTAGAAGAAACAGCGTGGGTGCCAGCACTGAGCCGGGGCACCCAGCATTAATTTGGTAGAAGCTGGAGGAATGACCATCTACACTAACTGATATACGTCGATTAGAAAGGAAACTGGATAGCCAAGAGCAAAGCTTAGGTGGAAGACCGTAAGAAGGAAGTTTGTTAAGAAGCCCATCATGCCAGACCTGATCGAAAGCTTTGGATATGTCAAGAGCAACGATCTGGGATTCACCAAGAAACTCAAGGGACTTCCAGTTGTGTGAGACAAAGGAAAGAAAATCAGCTGTGGATCTACTGTGACGGAATCCATGTTGTCTATCATGTAAGATCTTATGTTTTTCCAGATACTTTAAGATTTGGGAATTAATGAATTTTTCCATTACCTTGCAAACCACTGAAAGAAGAGATATAGGTCTATAGTTAGAAGGGAGACTTTTGGATCCTTTTTTGGGGACAGGTTGCACACGTGCAGCTTTCCAACTCTCCGGGAAAATGCCCGTGTCGTAAGAGATTCGAAAGAGGCGAGGTTAAGATGGGTGCAAGCTCGGGAGCACATTTTTTAAGACGATTGCTGGTATGCCATCCAGCCCAGACGATTTTTTAGTATTAAGAGAAGAAGAAAACGCTTGATCTGTTTGACTTTAAAAATTATATCGGACATTTTATGAGAAACAGGGACAACTGTTGAAAAGAGGAAGATTAATAGGAGGATCAAGCGTAGAATTGGCAGCAAATTGTTTGGCAAATAGTTCGGCTTTCCTTTGGAGGTAGAGACAATTCCATCTTCAGAGATTAGGGGTGGAAAAGAATTTGTGCAAAAGTTCTGACTGATATTTTTGGCAAAGGACCAAAAAGCTTTACTGCATTTGAGCAAGAGGGAACTTTATCTTTTATTCGATTGTTAAAACGGTCTTTTGCATCTGAGATGGTCTGATTATACTGATTTCTTGCTTCGATGCTAGCCTGTCGATTTTCGAGACTGGGGTTTTGAAGAAACTTTTTGTGGGCTTGAAGTTTTAAAAGTCTGGCTTTGTCACAGGATTTAGAAAACCACGGTTTGTGATTTGAAGTTATGGGGTCCTTTTTAGTGTGGGGAATATAGGTCTCAATGCCTAGTTTAATTGTTTCGGTAATTTTTTACATATTTCTGAAGGATCGTGAGTAGAGAAGCAGGTAGGATTCCAAGGGTAGCTGGCAAGAAATCTCTTAGACCATCCCAGTCGGCCGAATTGTAGTGCCAGATGGTTCGTGCTTTCAGTTGCCTCAAAATGAGTAGAGTATGATACGGTGACCAAACCATGGTCAGAGCGACCAAGGGGAGCAGTTATTGATGCTTGATAGAGTTCGGGGGTGGAAGTAAGAAAGAGATCTAGGGGATTAGAATTATGGGTGGGAACCCTAGGAAAGTAGGTAGGTTCCATAATTAGATTGGTGAGCGAGTTGCTGATTGCGAAATTTTCTGCTGCTCTGCCTTGTGTATCAGTTTTTGTGGAGCCTAGCCAATCCTTATTATGAACATTAAAATCCCCGAGGACGATTACTTCGGCCAATGGAAACTGGGAAATAATATTGTCGATCTTTATTGAAAGGAAATCAAAGAACTCGTTGTAGGAATTGTCAGACGGGGACCGGTATATACAGCAGATGAATTTAGTAAAGGATCTGAAAGTAAGTTTAAGCCAAAGAATATCGGCCTACCGGATTCGAGGTTAGAAACCCTAACACAAGCCAGGTCGTTGCGAACATAAGCACAAACGCCGCCATGGGGTCGAAAAGATGAAATGAGTTCATAACCTGGGAAAAGTAGGTGGTTGGTTGCTGTTTTGGGACTTATTTGGGTTTCAGTAAGAAATAGTATGTGGGGTTTGGAGGATTGAAGATAATGGTGAACAGAGTTCACGTTAGAGTTAAGCCCACATATATTTGTAAACGATATCAGACTTTTTGATGGTGGCCCCCCAAATGTACCCCTCGCCCGGAGAACCGAATGGAGGGGTATTTTACCTCCGGATAACTTTACGTTCGGGTGTGCCATCATCATTATTTCCAAATTTTAGTAGAGTGGAAAAAAAAAGAGAAAGGAAAAGAAAAAGAAAGAAGAGGAAGAAGGAAAACTAAAAGAGAAAGAAGGAGGAGGAAGAAGGAAAACTGACACACCGCCCAGAACTCGAAACGTACTAAGACTTCACGAGTCCTTTAAAGAGCAAGTGGGGTGGTACCGCCTCAGGCGAGGAAAGCTCCTCTACCACCTACTAATAAATAAATTAATACATAGGTACACTTATTATTTCTCGGAATTATATTTTTGTGTCCTGCCATGAAACAGCCTCTGCAGGACTGCTAAAATAGTCAGCGAAAGCATCTCTGTATTTGTAAGCAGAGTTACGTCCTCGTCCTTCTGGTTCTGTTCTTTCATTATCGTATAGCCCTGTTATTGTTAAAGTATCCTCAAATCTAATGCCATCCCTTACACGAACAATATTGTGTAATGCACAGCATGCTTAGATGATAGATACAGCGACTTCCTCAGACACATTAATAGGTCGATGCATTTGTTAATTAAAATTCCAAAGGAGCACTCTACTCTACCTCTTGCTCTAGACAAGCTGTAGTTAAAAATTCTTCTCCTTTTTGTTAAGTTCTTTGCAGGATAAGGTCGCATTAAGTTATCTGTTAGTCCAAAAGCCTCATCGCCAACGAATACATAAGGTAGTGTTGTTCCTGCTACTTTCTCTGGTTTTGGAATACGTATTGTACCTTCTTCCAATTTTCCAAACAAGGAGCATTGTCTAAATACTGTGGAGTCCGATTCTTTACCATAAGACCCGACATCTATATATGTAAAACAAAAGTTTCTGTCTGCAATAGCTAATAAAACAATGGAAAAAAGTTCTTATAATTATAATTCAGCGATCCGCTATGTGCCGGCGCGATTATCCTGCAATGTTTACCATCAATAGAACCAATGCAGTTAGGAAAATTAGTACGTTTTGCAAAATCTTGGGCAATTTGGAGCCAACGTTGTTCAGTTGGTACAGAAAAGCACTCTTCTTGTAATGTTTTCCATAGGGTAACGCAAACTCTTGGAACTATAAGACTTGCCGTTGTGACTCTTACTCTGTAGCTGAAATGCAAATCTGTGTAGGTACATCCTGAACCCAAGTACCTATAAAACAATAGTGTCATTTAGTGTAATGATACAGTTGCTTATAGTAACAATGTTTATTGTAGCAACAAGAATACCGATGAGCAGCAACATTACTTTTTCTTATTTTTTGTATTTAGGTATCTAACATTCTTTTTTTTTTCTTTTAGGTAAAGAAGTTCAACTTAAATGCAAAGGTCTAAGAGATGCTTTTGTTCGTAATATTCGATAGTTTAAGGGAAAAAAATCAGAAGGGTCCGCTAAAACTGTAAAAACATACATCTACGCTAAACAATTAGGATTTTTACGAAAGGTGACTGATTGCCGCCAGACAGAGAGTTCACTGCCAAGCACATCAAGAGAGAGCCAAGAAGATTGTGATATATCAAAGGACCATAATGATATGCAAACTACTCCCTTAGATGTCGAACACACTCAGTTAGATAGCGAAATGGAAACTGGACGATCTCCTAGTAGAAGTAATCTCTATAGAAGAAAGAAATCATCTTTGGAAACTAAAATTTGACAGACATCAGTTATTCAAAGTCACCCACAAGAAACTGATGACATTGCCTTTTTTAGATCATTGCAACCAAGTTTAGATACTCACACCGAATGATAAATTGAACTTTTGAATAGAAGTAATGCAATTATTAACTCGCTATACCAACAAACAACCAAATCAGTACACGTACAATTGTCCGAATCATACACAATCATACAATATCCAGTAATGCCCAACTACTCAAATATACGTTTTAGTGCATCCGCACCATATTCTCCAGGATGATCTGAGATCCCACCTTATCTGCCCAATAGAGATACTGTTGAATCGCAAACTGTGACGTCACCACAACCGCCATTTTCTCCAATGGAATCAGAAGATTCAATGATTTCACAAGCCGAATCAATAATATCACTACTTTGAAATCAATAATATGTATGAACTGTGCTGTTAAAATGTTTTATGTGTATTGTTTATTCTTATTTCCTCAATAAATGGTTTATTTTTTCTTAAACTTGCCTCAACATCATTGATAACATTTCTCCTGGTTCAAACGCAAATCCTTTAACCAGCTCCACATCTTTATTAAAGGTATTTTTTAACTTTTCACGTAGCTCATCAAAGGAAGCTATCGACATACGGTAATAATTAAAGAATTTCTCATTGTCGCTTCTTCATGTAGTGTATAATATGTGCCCCTGAGGATTATTGCACTATTTATTGGGCGAACACTTCAACGTCTCTGGCGTCTTTTTTTAATAATATGTTTGTATACCAAATATATAACACACGGATCCATTTTTTTATCAATACACACTTTCTTGTTGCACAGTACGATCGGCCACTGATATTTAACAAAAATTTTATTTGAAAGCGGCACGCGGCAAAAAACGCTAAACAAAAGTTCATTTTGTTTCATCTACAAAAGCCGCGTTTTTATGTCGCCACGCGTCAGGCGACAAAAAACGCGTGCATAAAAGCAGCCCAAGAGCGACATACCCTGCGACGCACAATGTTTAAAGCAGGTTTTCACACTTTTCGCTAAGGTATACAAGTTGTAGAATGAAATATAAAGTTTAATAATCCGTTCACTACATTTAAATCGAACAATTACAATTCGCTGAATCGTCCAAAATATCACTGCAAAATATTTAAACTGCGATTTTGAAAAAATCACATTTAAGACAGTGTCCGCCTGCAGCCTATTTAAACAACATGTTATGAATACTTATTTTTTCGAAGATCAGCTTTCCAACTTTAAAAGGGTCCAAGTTATAAATTTTTTAAAAAGTTGTCAATTTTAGCTGACTTTTCTCTGCGAAAAATGTACCAACAAGGATTAACAAAAAACATTTTGTTTGTTTTTCGATTTTTTAACAAAAGCCCTGTAGATACTATATTATTAAATTATAATTAAATTAAAAAATGTTTCACTCTAAAAGAAAATGTGGCCATTTCTGACATTTTTTTAATATAAAAAACAGAAAAAAGCTAACTTTGGTGGGGATTTAGGTTTTTTAGGTACCATGCACCTTTTTTAAAAGATTGTACTGGTAGTTTGTTGTTAAATTTGAATTACCAAAAAAATCTCTATAAACTGTGCTATAGTACTAACGTACCGTTGGTGTCATATTTAACAAAGTGAGTTAACTCACTCGTCTTTTTCTGTTGTAAATTAAAATATTTTTTTGCGAAAAGATATGGTCACTGCGAGGTTAGTTATCTGATTGTCGAAGGCCACGTGTTGTTGTTTGTGGTTCGGATTTTACGTTAAAATAAACCCCATCTGGATGACATTTACTAGACATTAATGTGAGCTAGTTTAAAAAAAGAACTTAATTTTATAACGGTCGTGGTGGCACTGTGTTGTCTAAAGGGGCCGTAAAATGCAATATCTCCATATCTCGGTACTGCCAATTTAGTTGAAAAAATAGTTTTCTTAGTAAAAAAAATGTTTTTTCTTATAATTTTTTTTATTATTAACGACACATGATAATACAAGTTGAGCACAGCACAGCGCGGTACTTTTTTATTTGTGGTGCAAAATGGCAGTGCTAAGTAGGTACGAAAACTACCATTATTTTGTTTATTTAATATCTCAGGAAAAAATTCATAAAAAAAGGTTTTTGTTAACGGCACAAAATAGCACAAGAACAGCACAAAACAGCACATTTTTTTCATTTTTCCAAAAAGGCAGTGCACAACAGTTTATTTCGCTACTATTCAAAATGGCAGTGCTGACTCATTTGAAAAAATGCTTTTTTAGTAAAGAAAATTGTTCTTCTAATTTAATTTTTTTTTATTAACAACACATGATAGAACAACTTAAGCACAACACAGCACGGTACTTTTTTTTATTTGTGGTGCAAAAGGGGAGTGCTAAGTAGGTACGAAAAACTACCACAATTTTGTTTATGTTATATCTTAGGAAAAAATGCATATAAAAAGTTTTTGTTAACAGCACATAATAGCACAAGAACAGCACGTGGTCTGTCATAAAGATTTAAAAAAGAGTTTATTTAAGAATGTTGTAATGTCTTTGTCAGTCTTTATAATTTTTAAAATTTTTTGTGACCGATGATGGTAAGTCACAATGTGCATAAGAAAGTGTCAACGGCATTAGCATTAAAGGTCGTAAAGATAAGTAAAAAGTACAGGTATTTTTAGTTAATATTAACGTCTTAAAGTAAAAAGCAATCGATTTTACAAAGGGAAATTTAGTCGAATGATTGTTAGTTCAAGTATTTATTAGTAAAAAACTCATATTAAAATTTAAAAGATTTTAAATCTATTAACAAGATTAAAAATCTGGATGAAATTGATTATGGAAAAGAGAAGATCGTTGATGTGAAGAAGAAATCAAGAGGGTGCCAGTATACAAAGCCCTAAACCGCTTCTCCGTATTTATGCTTTTATGGGAGTTTGTTAATCAGCGTAAATAGGGGAGAGAGGGATAAGACAGGGTAGCGGGTAAGACGGGTACCTAGCAAAATTCAGGGTTAAAACTAACTAATCACGCTCGTTCACGCATCGTTCGATGCCCCACCATACCACCTATCGGTCTTCCGGTTATTATTGTTCTCCATTGCGCGCCTTCCGAAATAATCCGAAAAAACTGTTTTACTGCAAAGTGCTTATCATATTTCTTCTGGCTTTGACACGTAACTATGGTTTGGTAAATAGAGCTAGCTGGAAAAATGTGGCTGTCATTCATGCTTAAAGTAACCCATAATAAGGTAGACATTGTGTTTCTTTAAGATTGATGACAGTTTTTCTTTTGGTTAGATTATTATTAAAAAATGGCTCGGTGGGTCAAGATGGGGTAATGACTACCGCCTTATAAGCAAGAATTAGAAGTTGCTGCGCAAAAAAATATGCTGAACAAAAAAAACTAGAAAAAAGGAAGCAGGAAAAAAAAAGAAATGAATTAAAAGAATATAATAGGTCTAATATAAAATCTCAAAATTAAAAATTACGGAATAGTAGCAGCACCATGGGGCGAGACGGGGCAAAACACCTTTTTTTGATTTTAATGTTTTTTCTTTAAAATGGAAAACTAAGGGTTCTTAATGTCACCAAATGGTAAAATAATAATAAATAATAGTTTATTTTTAAATAAATACGATTGTCTTAGGGTAAAAACTTTGCTTTTATTGACCTTTAAACCTTAAGTACCCCATCTTCCCACCCCTTTCCCCTGCTAAAACGTTTAGTTATACTTTAATTTAACCAAAAATTATATTGTTTACCAATGAAACTACCTGTGCGTCACTAAAAAAGGATGTAATATTTAAAATTTCAATTTGCTATGAAAAAGTTCTTAGAAAAGCTATATTAGAGCTTTTAATTAACTGCCAAACTAGCAAAAAATGCAAACAATACAAACGAGTTATAAAATAAGCTCATAAATATTGAGCTATCACAAATTTTAAAAAAGCATTAGTAATAGCTTTTTGGGTGTATGAGGGTGGTCTAACGAATTCTCGGCCTAACTAAAAAAAATAAATTTTTATTTGAATTTTTTACCATAATCTGCCTTTGAATTGACGCACCTGTAGCGGAGTCACCTTAGATTATTACTTTGGAACCCAGCGACTGTGTATAAAATTTAAAATAAACTGTTGAACTTAATAGTTAATATCCTCTATAAAAATGTTTACCCTTCAAAAATTGTCGCTTTTTCCTGGTGGTGAATGCCACCCCTTCTCGGGGGTGAAATTTATAGCCTGTTGAAGGTTGGTACTTATTCGTCAAATGCCAACATTAATAGTTTTAACGTAATATAACCAAAAAACGATACATTTTTTGGGAAAAGCTCATAACACATTTTATGAAGCACTTAAAAAATCCTTTATTTTTGTTTCTTACAAAAGTCTTTAGCATTAAAATTAAGCGAGTTATGGCCAGAATAAAGTTGATCTCTATTTTTTTTATGAAAAAATGTGAAAATCACCCCCTAATTACCACCCTAATTGAAAATAATCTTTGTCACTTTACAATTCACTTTATTTTTTTATTTGTAATATGCTCAGGAAGTTTGACCGGTTTAAAGTGCATATTTTTGAAAAAAATTGAGCTTAACGTAAAAGAGACATTTTTGTAATTTTGAAATAAATAGCCTTTTCTTCAAAATATCTCAAAAACCCTTAATGACACGTAAACAAAAACAAAACGAAAATTTTTGGTAAAGAAAAACCTACAATTTTGTATTCTACAAAAGTTTACGCATCATTAAGGGTTTTTGAGATATTTTGAAGAAAACTATTTTTTTCAAAATTAAAAAAATTCTCTTTAAGCTCAAAATTTTTTTAAAAATATGCACT
This sequence comes from Listronotus oregonensis, assembly GCA_019359885.1. Lineage (NCBI taxonomy): Eukaryota > Metazoa > Arthropoda > Insecta > Coleoptera > Curculionidae > Listronotus > Listronotus oregonensis. Next base: position 13,236 of record JAHBCN010019595.1, read on the forward strand.
TTAAACTAGTCAAACTTTCTAAGCATATTACAAATAAATAAAAAAAAGTAAATTGTAAGGTGACAAGCATTTTTTTTTGATAAAAAAATTCCACCCCGAGAAGGGGTGGCATTCACCCCCAAGGAAAAAGCGGCAATTTTTGAGGGGTAAACATTTTTCTAGAGGATATAAACTATTAAGTTTAATAGTTTATTTTAAATTTTATACACAGTCGCTGGGTTCCGAGGTTTTAACATTTTTTGGGCTAAGGTGACTTTGCTATTGGTCCAACGATGTTCCAAAGCCCAAAATCTCCTTTCTAAAATAATTTCCCTTGGGTTGCCAAAGTACTCTTTACGGGTGCCAAAAAGGGGGAAGGGACCTGCTCATCTGAGAACAATGGATTTTTTTTTATTATTATAAATGTGGCAATAAAAAAATTCTTGAAATTATTTTCAAGTTCCTAGGATGGCCGCTGGGGGCGTATTTGGTACAATAGTTCATAAAAGCAATTTTCCCAAATTCCCAAAAAGTGGATCTGAAAATATTTTGCTGGCAATTACGATCATTTAAAAAAAACCCTAATTTTTTTGAGCGTCAAATAAAGTGGTGGGGAAGGTTGTACCCCGAAAAAAAAAATGCTTGTAGAGGTAAGTTTAAAAAAAAATTAAGCATTTAAATATCTGGACATAATTAAAGCTTTTCAAATCCTTGATTATGTTCCAAATGATGTAATAGAGATTTATTTTCAACAAATGGCGCCCCTACCTTGGTTTTCAATAAGAGATTATTTAAATACTTTTTAGAAACGGTTGGATAGGAGCACATGAACCTATAAAGTGGCCACCACGCCTCCAAAATAAAAAATAACACAGAATGCCCTAAAATCCGTTAAAAAGATGTCAAAAGTGTTTGAAAAAACGAAAGAGCTTTAGAACATTTGCGATGATTCCCGTTATTTTTTTCCTTAATCTGAATCTTTTATTTTCTTTCAAAATTTCTATAGCTTTTTAATTTACTTTCATGTGCCAACTATGTTTTCTACTATTTGTATGTTAAAATATATTGTGTAATGTCTTTTCAGGGTTTTTTACGAATAATTGTAAAAATATGGTAGTTAAATATGAATTATACCGTATTCTACATTAAAAGCGTTATTAAATAATTTTAAAATGAAAAAAAAACAATTTTTTTTGTAATTTCGTTATTAAGGGTGATTTTTAAGGGTTGAAAAGATAAAAATATAATGTTGTATATACCTCCAAAACCATATTTATCTATGATTTTAATTTACATAAGGTCTATTTCTATGGTTTTTAATTTTTTAGCATAAGGGGGCACCCCTAAAAATAAAAAGCAACCTAAGCATATATAAACTTTGATCTAGAGGGTGATAGCAACTTAATTCCTTTTCATTAAAATTGGAACTGTACAAAAAAAAACCGGAAGTCAAACACCTTTTTTTTTCCCCATCCCGTATAATAAAAGTGTCGAAAATAAGACACCCTGAACTTAAAAAATTAGGACTTGGTCTAATTTATCAATTTTTAGTGGATATTAGTTTTTTTTCTTAGTCATAGTCACCAATATTTTTCTTTTTGAATTAAAAATTAAAAAAGCTGTTTGTTTAATTTCCCAGTTTTTCTTTGGAAAAAAAATTTTTTCAGAACCACAGACATCTCCACTGTTTATTGACAATCTTTTATTTTTAAACCATTAAACATTGGAAACATTTTGATAAAAAAAAAGTTAATTTTAAAAAAATGTGACAAAATTTAAAAAAATTTTACCGATAACTTTTAAAGTTAAAAAAAATAAATATTTTTAACTTGATCAATTATTTAAAAAAACTTAAAAGTTTTAAAAAAATAACTTTGTATGTTTAAAAAAGACTTGTTTTGTTCCCGCAATTTGAGTATTTCCTGCATCTACGCTATTTCAAATAACTTTTATGTTACTTTTACAAAACAAACTTGGCAATGAAGAAAACGGAAATTTTACTACAATATTCTTGCGCATTATTGCTATATTTTGTAATCTTTTTTTTCAATGGCTTAACGAACCGAGGCCCCAACAAAACAGTGTTCATTAAATATATTATATCAGTTTTTTTTGAAATGCTTTTAAAGTTATTATTAGAAGAAACAAAGGCAGATTTATAGCAAACGTATGAGTTTACCAGGGCCGTTCTTATCAATTTTAGTTAAAATACACGGAGATTTAGGATAACAAGAATAGTGATGGAAATCCCTAATCATTTTTTACGATAAGAAATAAAAACGAAATAGCAATATATATTTTTTTTTAAGTCAATAAGTTCAATTTTATTTGCCCTACAATATAATGCATAAAAAAATAAAAATAAAAAAATTTATAATAATTAAAATATTGGAATAAACATTAAAAATATTTTTAACAAAAGAACATCCACATATAACTATATTAATAATAATAATTATTATCATAAATTAAATTGATGTATTAAATAATAAACTTCTTTCCCGCTTTAGTTAGAGCAAATCCATTGAATTCACAGGTGTACAAAAAAAGATTTCCTGACTATTTGACCGGCCCATGGTATTCCTAGGTATTTCGGCGCCCTGAATACAAATCCGGCGTCAGTTTTTTTCCCATAACGTCGGGAAAACGAGATTATAAGGTCATTTAGAGGTCAAAATGGTGCATTTTGAACGTCCTGGTACAACCCCCAAA
>JAHBCN010019596.1:0-16019 GCA_019359885.1 Listronotus oregonensis
GCACTTAAAAAAAAGTATGGGTACAAAATGTTTGAAATAATTCTATTGTGACTTGTGCCAGTCGTCTTTGTCTCGTGTCAACTAACGTTTACCTTCATATTAAAAAGAGTGTTTTTTAAAACTTGTTGCACAATACAGTATAAAAATATGTTGTATATAAAAATATATTTTTGTTCGTTATTGTTATTATTATATTTTTTGATAGTGATAATAAAATAAAGCAATAAAAAACATTAATTTTTTTAAAGGCATTAATATTTAAAAGTCTTATCGGTAACGCTAAATTTCTTCAAAATTAAAGACATACATAGTGCCTGTGCCGATGTTTTAATGCAGTGTACTAGGGTCTCCATCTCTTAAGGCAATTTATAGTGTAACTCTACCAGTATCACATCATACTGCGGCACACTATACTATGTAACACTCTTTTTATTTGGACGCTTATCACGTGGGATACTTTACCAAAGGGCAATTGCAGCTCGTGAACTATAGAAGGACTTGCAGCACCCAGTATAAAGCACATAACTGACCCTCCTAACTTGGTACGAGTATCTACATTGATTCGCAAATCTTTATAATAAGTATCAGTAGGGGTAACAATAATGCGCCATGTAGGCAGTATAATACTCCAGCATGGGGATAACAAAAATGTTTAACATATCAAGGTATGCATTAAACTCAAAAGACAATTTTTTTGGTACAAATCAAAAAAATTTAATTAACAAATAAACCTATAACACAAAGGTAAACTAAACAATTATAAGAGAGAAATGTAGATATAAAGAACACTGATAAATAAAACTACTATGTTTTTTACCACTAAAATATTTTAGTGGTAAAAAACATAGTAGTTTTATTTATCAGTGTTCTTCATGATGATTAATTACCACATAGTAACGACTAATAGCATCACTTTAATGTAGATATGTATAATTTTACGTTTTTAATGAAAAAGTCAGTTTTTACAAGTTCTGATAAATCATATGAACTAGTAAAGATTTGATCTTAAGTTTTCCAATTTTAATTTTCGGATTTTAAGCAATCAAAAATAACTTTTCTAAAATTTTAAAAATTAACAAAATCACAAATATTTTAACACCTTATTCTTCACATTCTAACGCCTTTTACATGCTGATAATTTGTAATTGTCACATCATGGCCTACTAAAATTTTGGGAAAAAAAGTCGATTTTGGCGGATCAGGTAGGCTAAAAATATATACAGGGTGCTATTTCAAATTTAGGTTTACTTCCGGTTAAACCGGTAGTAAAAAAATCGGTTTCATTAGGTCATTAAAAGCGTGTCCTTATGACAGGTGTATTAACCAACTTTCAATAATTAATTCTTATACTGTTACATGTCCGCTGTGTCACCTGGTATATTAAAAAAAGAATTATGGGTTTTTTTAAACAGGGTTAAAAATATACTTAAATCTACTTATTTAAATTTTCTAGTCCAGGGCCATTACTAAAACAATGAAAAACATTATTAATTGTTTTTTTTTCTTTTTTTAATTAAAGCTATAAGTACTATGTACAATTATACCCAAAATGGTAAATTTATAATAAAGAAAACACTAGATTGCGTTTTGTGCATGGATTTAATTATCTCACGGCCTTTATTAACACACGCATAACAAAATTGCTACAAAATGCATAAAAAACAAGCGCAAATGTAGTCGAACTCTATTTTTAGATTCCTAATTTACGCTTTAATAAATTCATCGTTTTACAAAAAGTAAAAACATCTCTATCTCTGCTAATAGTCCGGTAGGCCACCGCAAAAAACTAAGCGTATAAGAGAACCGCATAAAACTTTTTTTTTTCATTACTATGAACAATAGTCAATTTAATGCCGCCCTGCTGCCTTAACTCAGCGAGTTCAAATTGCATTTTTTTACCTTAAAAAATCGTAAAAAATCGTTTTTTTTTAATATAACTCGAAAACTATTGGCTTTAGAAAAAAAAGTTTATAATCATAATTGATGGTCTAATAAAACTTCGTCAGTTTTTTTATATTTTTTTTGTAGCCCTTTTAGTTTTTGAGATATTAACGATTTAAATTTAAAATAATAACGCAAGTATCTTAAAAACTAAAAAAGTTTTAAAAAAATGCAATAAACAAAAAATATGCCTTTTAGTAAGTTCTATAAAAAAGGTAATATACCTATTTTTAATAAAATAAGTATTAAAGGTGATATAAGCAAAACATATTTCGCTTATAACCATATTTTTTCTGGTACCAGTAAGTATACCAGCACCGATCCATTTAAAAATTAATTTAAAATGTTCTATTTTTTGAATGAAACAAACTAATACACATGTGCCTCAAGGCAATAGGGAATAACCTCTTGGCACGGATATTTTATTTAATTTTTTTTGGTCCAATATCTGTACCTATTTCGATAAACTTAAAACTTTAACTAAAATGAAGTTTATCCTTATTTTAATTTAAAAAAATGCCTCCTTTATCTGGGTGTTATATACCTGACAGGACGCTTAACATTTCTTGATCTCCTATGCTGCTATGTGTATAGCTCATCGTTTAAATATTTGTATTATTGATTTAAATAATAGTATTGGTTATTTAGTATTAAACTTTTAAAACATTTCTCTTATTAGGCTATCTACTTCTTCTAGGCTTAAAGCCATTTTTATTTAAATTATGGTATTTACTCATTTCTTTACTACTTTAAGATATAATTAAATTAACGTTTAAACATTAATTCAACTGAAAAAAATAAATAAACTATATAAAAATTTTTTTCTTGTTAAAAATATCATTAAAATTTTCTCAAGATTACTCTGAACAAGTAACTGTCTTCATAAAGTAAAATTAATATTATTTAAATCAATAATAAAAAAAATTAAACGATAAGCTATACACATAGAAGCATTGAAGATCGTGAAATGTTAAGCATCCTGCCAAGTATATAACCCCCAGATAGAGGAGGCACTTATTAATATTTTTTTTAATTATATTAAATTAAAATTTTATTTTAATTAAAGTTTTAAGTGAATAGGTATGGGTACAGTTATTGGACCAAAAAAAATATCCATGCCGCTAGGCTATCCCCCATTGCCTCGAGGCACATGTGTATTAGTTTGTTTCATTCAATAAATGGAACATTTTGAATTAATTTTTAAATGGATGGAAGCTGGTATACTTAGTTGGACCAATAAAATATTGTTATTAGCGAAAGTTTTAATGATCAAAATTACTTTTTTGCTTTTATCTCCTTCATTACTAATTTTATTAAAGATGTTTATACAACTATTTTTATAGAGTTAACCAAAAGGCATATTTTTGGCCCATTACATTTTTTCGTAATCCTTTAAGTTTTTAAGATAATTGAGTTTTTATTTTAAATTTCCTAAACATTTATATAAAAAACTGACGTAGTTTTATTGGACCATTAATTTTAATTATTTATCATTTTTTCCTAAAGTCAGTAGTTTGCGAGTTATATTAAAAAAACCGATTTTTCACAAAAATGCAATTTTAACCCACTAAGCTGAGGCAGCAGCGCGGCTTTGAATTGACTATAGTTCATAGTAATATAAAAAAATGTTTCACGGGGTTCTCTTATAGGCTTGGTTTTGTGCGGTGGCCTCCCGGACTATAACGTTAACAAAAACTACACCTAATTTTTCTATGACATTAATGTATCCAGTATTAACATTTATTCTTTAAAATAATTCGTGTGATATTTGCAGCATAAATTTTAAATAAAAAAGCATTTGAATTATTAGCCTTTTTATCACTTTTACATTTTTTTTATGTAATCTCCACCTTTTGGTAATAATTTTTTTAACTATCTTTCATTTACAGTAAACCCAACGTACCATAAAAAAGAAATTACTTTTTATTTTTATAAAGCGTCACTTAATTTTAAACATAAAAATATCTACAGCACAGACCTGCTGTCATAAAGTGTGCTTTTATTTTTATCATCATACTACATTGTATTAAGAAAATTTTTGTGGAATGAATTTTTTAATTTGCTTTACTTAAAATAACTATATCTATGTTACGGTTATGCAAAAAAATCCCGATATAAGAGAAATCTTATAATTGCAACAAAATATGTTCCTCGTTTTTTGCCGAATTTCACATCATGGGGTATTGTCCTGCAAATTTATCTGTAGAGATCGAACGCTGTTAGAATGACACCGATACGTCACGGTTTATACGGATTTGCCAATGAGACGTGCTATCGTGTTTTCTTAGGCGTTCGATCTTAACTAACAAAGAATTGAACTATTTCGACATGTGTGTGTGTGTGTGTGTGTGCCAAGTTTAACTACAAGACAGCAATAGTACTGGTCCAGTAGTAATTTTAATCTTAAAATCATTTTTTTTTACAATAACAAAATATAATATTGGAAAAAGCTGAAAAATTAATATGGTTGTTATATAATTTAATTTTTATTTAATAACTGTTTTGTTTTACTAGTAAATATTATAATAGGTAATTATTTTCCAAAGATCCTATCGACTTTGGCTAAACTGGCAACATCAAACAAAAGGCATGTTCACTTGCGTCCTAGACGAACCTAATTAGTGGAGTTTGTCACATGTTTTGTTACTTGTGGGGTAAATTGAGGCGTAATTGGAAGTGTTTGCCATATTTAATTTGCTTCCTTTCTTGAAATATCATATTGAAATATTTAGTGTCGGAGGATGGAGGTTTTATCTTTACTTTTAAGTGTTTTGTTAAATTTGTAAGTTTGGTGCTGTGTGATCTTAAATAAGTTTTTGTTTTCCTACCTTGTACAGATTTTGTGGAAATTGTAGAATTTTTGGTCTATTATCTTTAACAGTAACTTTTAGTTATACAGGGTGTCCCAAAAAATATACTTAAAGATATACTGGGTGTCTGCTAATTAATGGTACATGGAAAAATGACCCCTTATTTGGAATTTAATCATATTTGTCTATACCAAAGGTTTATATTACCTGAGATACAGGGTGTTAAAATTAAAACTTCGTTTTTGTTTTTCTTTAATTATTTTGTGCAAAATAACGTTTTTTTTTACAAAATTTTGCAATTACGGGGTTTTTTTGCGAACGAAGAATTATTTTTTTTGTGTAATTATTTAGTGCACCCTTTCCATCCATATATTTTAAGGATAAGCTATAAGAAAACAAATGAACGTTATAGAAGTGCAATTGCTATGAAATCGCCATTTTGTTTTTTTTATTGCTAATGGTAGGATAGCTTTGTCAGATAATGTTTAATTTTTGAGTTTATCGTAAGTTAACTAATAAAACTGGCACACATAGGTTTGTTGTGTGTATACGCGCAGGAAATTTTTTATGGACGAGGAGCCCAGAGTCGATATTCGGAACTCTATCTGAATCAAGCACAACCTGGTTTAAAGTTCATCAAAAAATTTTACGGCCGATTCAGAAAAACAGGTACTTTTTGTTCTAAACGGAAGTCCACAGGGCGCCTGAAGACTATAGTTCCCGAACAAGAAGAGGAAATTCTAGTTGCTGCGGCAAGTTATCTGTTTGCAACACTTTTCACGAAGAGGGTCTTTATCTGTTTTCATACCTTTTTTTATGTAATAAATTATGAAAAAAGTATTGTTTTCAGTAAGCTGTTAGAAAGTAACAAAGAAAGTGGGCAATTTCCGATGATTGGGGAACCCGCTTGTCACTAAATAAAGACTAAGCAATATGCTTTTATTTTAGATCTTGACACTGTTATACACAGAATAAAGTATATAGCTTTGCCACTTAAACGTAAGCGTATGCCTTAGTAAGTTCTTTGATATTTATCAAACATAACTAAATAAATGAAAATTGTTTAATATTTTGACGTACCTATCGCAATAATAATACTACCGGAAACGTAAAATGACATTTTTAAAACTGTTTTTATTTTCTCATTGCAAAATATTAGCAAAAATGAAAAAAAAACCGTCTTTCTTAGAGGTAGACTATTAAAAAAATCAATTAGTTTATGAAGTTTTTTTGCTTTTTTGACTTTCCCAGAAATATTTTGTAAAATTGTTACTGATGGCCCTTAAATGTCTTAATTTTTGATGACGACCATACATTTAAAATTTATTTAAAATAAGACATAGATGTATATAGTATACATTACTTCATTTAAACAAATCATAAAATATTCCTGAACTTTTAGAAAATGAGCACGCCGCTGTGCTTTTTATAAATGGAGTAAGCCATGTTTGATTTACAAGTACCTTCCCTTGCCGACGCCGCGCTGTTACAGGTATACTTGCCAAACTATACCTAGATTACGAAAAATATGATTCTTTATTTCTAGCTGTCTGTTGAAATGTCTACGGTATTTCGATCCGTCTGTCTATCTCTTGTTGTTCTAGCTTTTAAAGGGAAAGGGCATTAATTTTATTATTTAAGTAATAGATAAATAAATTATTATTTTAGGCGAAATCGCTTTAAGAAAAAATGTATGTACGATAAAACAAAAAAAAAAAATTTGGATGCCGTTCAAGTTAAATATATAGTGTGGTATCCAATATGAACGTATTAACTTTTTTAAATTATCACCGTACTAAAAGGACAACACTTGACAACGTAAAATTTGATATAATATTATGATAATTCCAAGTTTTTTTTTTAGAAATCCCGTATATTATTTTATTTTCAGATTCTACACAAGATTTAAGGCCAATTCCATACGGAATTATTATGTTCTATACCTAATCTAATTATATGCTCAGCGTATTCTTTTTCATAAAAAGCTAAATATTTAATTTGACTTGGGTTTATTGTTTGCATTTTAATATATATCTATCTACATATTTATATATAATATATATATATATTATATATATATATATATATATATTTATAATATATATATATATATATATATATATATATATATATATATATATATATATATATATATATATATATATATATATATATATATTTATATATATATATATATATTATAATAATTTTTTTGTAATAAAAATAAAGATATGTATATCATACATCTAAAAATAATGTTTGGATATAGTTGACTAAAAATGGTTTAAAAATTCAACAATTAAAAGGAGCCTAAATGTATTACACCTAGTCTACAGCAAGCCTAAAATGTGCTGTTTAGATCAAAAAATAAATTAGACCGATGTGGAGGTGGTGAAAACAAAACCTTTTGTTTTATCTGCACGAAATTATACCCTTTTATGATTCGCGGATCCCTAGATTTGCTTTGTTTTAGTGATTTTGTTTTTAATAGTAAGATTATAGAAAAATGTAAACAAAATTTAAAAAAATTATCTATGTGTATAAAAACGTATTTAAGTTGTTTGTGCCAAAATTTTTCAATTATACTTTTTAATGCAACTTTCAATGTAAACAACTGCTTTAAACATCAATCATTTTTAAACATTAATCATATGACTTCTAAATATCGGAAAATAATTCAAAACTTCAAATTTGTTATAGAAATGTCTGAAATTAATTATACATATTTATTTACAAACTAATCGCAGAAAAATAATAACCATATATTTATGATTATCAAAAAACTTTTACTACAGATAAAAACATTTAGTAAATATATACTAGAGTTGTTAGTTTTAAGGTGTAAATATTAATAGTAATAATAATATGGGAATACAAAGATAAAAGAGACATAAAGCAGAAAAGAAATAAAAAAGGTATAAATAAAGTAAACCAAAATATGCTGTAGAATAATAAAATTATGTAACCTAATGAATTTTTAAAAATACTTTTTTTATCTTTTTGGCAGCCCACGGAGCTTTTGTAAGGAGCCTAAGTAGTAGTAGTCCAGAAAACAAACATATTTTTTTAAATGCATAGAATCACTGGAAATTTTGATAGTAGGTAGGAAATAGTCCAAGGATCAAAATCTATATCATGCCGAAGTGCGCCTTTCCCTTGGGGTGGTTGCCAAACCTTCTCGGGGATGAAATTAGTTTCCTTTTATTTTGACTACAGGAATCGATAGAAAAAGGATTTCTAAGCAAAAAATGTTTTATGCATATTTTTTGTAAAATGCATACTTTTCAAGTTACTCGGAGTTTTCGTCGATGAAATCAACGTTTTTAATCTTTTTTTTTTGCAAATGACTCGATAAGTATGTATTTTATCAAAAAAATTGTAAATATTAAAATTGTAGCTTTAAAAAACAAATAAAATGGTTTTTTGTAATTACTGTGGACCAATACAAACCAAGTTGTGGTTTGTTAAAGGTTAGCTTTTATTTATCAAACACAAAATTTTAGAGTTTCAAAGGCAAATAACGCAAAATCTACGTATTTTTTAAGAAAAATTAATAATAACTTTTTTGAATCATTTGCAAAAACGTTTTTTTTTTTTTTTAAAAGGTATGTATTATAAAAGTTGAATGAGTTATGTTAAAAATAAGATTGAACCAAAATTTTTTGAGTGTAAAAATCTTTGAAAACAATTTCCTAATTACCACTCTTATTAAAATGAGTCGTAGACCTCTTTTTCAATTTTCTTTATCTATGTATCATAAATACATTCTAAAATTTTAACCGATTTAAATTGCTTAATTTTGAAAAAAATAGAGCTTCAAGTGAAAATTAAATTTTAGATTTTTGATACAAAATTTCTTTTTCATGAAAATAACTCGAAAACTAAGAAAGATACGTAAAAATTACTAAATTATTAAATTAAAGCTTTTTAAATTACAAATATTTTGATTTTTAAAATTTTTTGTATGAGAAAAAGTAAGTCAGAACTAAACGTTTAAAACGTGTGTCTATAGACGAGCAGTACCTTGTTTAAGCCCTTTAAACCCACTTTATTAAAAAAGTTAGGGTTTTAAACGGGTTTAATATATGGGACCTTATAGCTCTTAAAAAAACAACAAAATGGTTTTTTAAAACACTTTTTATCACATTTTTTCGCAAGTCAATGCATTTTTTAAAAAATCCAGGGTTTTGTACTATTTTTTGCATTGTAATATTGTAACGGGTGGATATTTAAGCATTAAAAAATTATAAAATTAAATTAGTAATACTTTTGAGCAGTCACATATGTTGATTTTTTTAGCTTTGTTTTCTGGTCTATAGGTACCGTGGTTACAAAGTTGTTAGATGTTTAACCTGTTTTGTTCGCACTGATTTTTATTTTAAAATTTAATATAATACAACACCACTTAACCCTGTTTTAGTTTGGTTGTTAATATTTTTAGGTTTTAAAATGTCTGATATGTTGTATTTTCTACCCCTAGGACTGCGTAAGATTAAATTAAAATTATTGCGTATAAATAACACAAATAACATGTAAATAACATATATTTTCAAAACAAATTACTCTGGAAATCTTCCGTAATTGCATTTTAAATTAATAGTATCGGGTGTGCATTTGGCCCAAAAGTAAATAATCTCAAATATTTGATCCACAGTTTCAATACCCTTATGGTAATTACAAAGATTTCTGCCAATGATTATATCTTATTTGTTCGGATTAGTTTACTAATTGGGGTGTTTTTATAGGATTTTTCAGAAAAACTTTAATCGTAAAATATACATATATGACAATTGTGTATAAAGTTGTTATATTCAAAAATTAGCTTAAAAAACGAGTAACCTGACTGAACTATAACGTCGCAGTTAACCTTGCTTAACCGCTAACTTTTAACAGTTTCGGCTCTGAGTTTTTTAAAATTTTTTGTCTCAAAAGTCACACGTTTGCAAAAAAGTTGAATTGTGTTTTGGGTGCACCTCCCTTCCCTCAAAAAAATCTTAACAGCAAATTCTCTAGTTGTATTTTTGTCGTAAATTTGATCAAATTTTATAGTGAAATCCTAAATTTTGCAAAATTATCTATATTTAAAAAAACTGTAGCCAGTTAAGATTTCTTTACTTAAAAAATGTTTATGTAAATATTTCAAATGCCTTTATTTTATAAAAAATGCAATTTTATTTGCAAAATTTAATATTCAACGATAAAATTTGATCAAAATTACGCAAAAAAGACATAAAAAGGGTTTGGGGGGCATAAACAAATAATTTTTTCGCAAATTCCAATATTAAAATTTTCTTTACCAATATGTTACCCTGAAGGCTAGTAGCATTTGGTACATATTTGGTATAGGTCCAGTGTCTTATCTTTCAGATTAAAAAAAAAAAATTCTATGGCAGCCACTGATTTTTTACTCTGTCAATGTTACGAAATTGATAGTACTTTTTTTAATTGAAAAAAAGTGTTTGAAACAAAACTGTGCCGAACTTTAGTTAAAGTCTTAAGTGATTTTTTTGTTTGTAAAATGTAAGATTAAGGGAACATAAAAAATATTTGTTGCAGTTTTGGCGAAATTTAAAAAAAATGACCATGTCTTAGGTACCCTATTTGTTAAGGTATTATGTGTTGTGTCTGCTATTAAAAATTAAAAAAATCTGTAACTGCGTAATTGGTTCCTACTAGCAATATAAAACAACTTTATGTTGTTAAGTATTTTAAGAAAAGGGGTATTTATAAAGTAGCTAGGTAGTAAGTAAAATAATATTTCTCGGTAACAGTCAATGCCATTATGTGTATAAATCTATCTTTTTATCGTTATACCACAAAATGCCCGATATCCGTGCATCAGATCCTCTTTAGAATATTGTTTTCACGTCTAGGCAATGGAGTCTTCTATATCTCTAAGCATTCTAAATCCTAATCTTGATCTTAATCCATCGCTTACAGGGGAGCTTTCTTCTCTTGCCCACCATCGGGCTGTAGGGGATCTGTTGCTCTTTTATAGGTATTTTTAACGCTTCTGTTCCGAGAAGCTGGCCGGTATGATTTCTCCTCGGGCAGCTCCCAACGGAGCAACATGTAGTGCATCCTTTTAGAGTCCAACTTAAGGGTCCCCTAGCTTTTCACTTTGTTTATTTCTTTATACCTAGAGTTGTCTAGACTTCGAAAGCTTCTACTATTTAAAAATCTTTTTTTTTTCTCCAAATATTTAGATCTCATCTAAATAAACTCCCTTTTATCACACTTAAGACACCAACGGTACGTGAGTACTAAGGCCTTTGACCTTCGTGGACTGACCCAGAATAAAAAGAGATGAGTGTGAAGAGGTTTTTTGGTTTCCCAAAAATAATGCTTTTACAATGATTAAAAGCTATCCCAGGGGATATTTGGCCACCGCTCAATATTCTGTAGTTAGTGCATAATATTTTACTAACAATAATATTATATATAACGACAGAAAAAAATTAAAAAAATAAAATAAAACCCCTTCTTAAATTTTCTGCATTTACTTCTACTCTTTTAAATTTGTTCCATTGGATGATTAGAACTACAGCTAAACTAACAAAAACTTCAAGAGAAAGACAAAAAAAAAAGGAGGGTACCAAAAAATTGAGTAAATTATTGAAGAATTTTAAATTAATATGAAATTTAAAGGGTTAGCCCTTTATTTAAGTAAAAAATACACCTGCTTAGTTTTAAATAGAAGATCAAGCTATATTAAAAACATTTTTTTTTTGAAATAATAAAAGTGTTTTAATTTTTTTAAATGTTGGAATAAACTGTTAATGCATTCAATAATCTTAAAATAAAACAACTGAAACGGTGTATAATCTCCTATTATTAGTACTTTATTCATAAAGCTACATAAAAAATAAACCATTTGCACCTTTTCATTTAAAAGAATACTGCCATAAGGTTTTACTTTACAGACTATAATATAAAAATTGGTTTCATGTGAGAAGACAGAAATTTTCACTAAGCAGTAACGCACAATAAATTTTATATGGGTTATGCATGAAATGGGATGTTTGCCTTTTATCGGGTTTCTTATAATAGGTTTCCTTCTGAACTTAATAATAAAGAATTTTTAGTATTAGTATTTTAGAAGCTTTGTGTTTGTGCCTGTCTGCTAAAAACAAAATGGAATCTTTCTTTAAACATTGCTGTTTACCATGGTGATATAAACTAAATATACTGTATAAAATAAGTTTTAAAAATTTGATTACAAAAACAAAACCTTGTTAAAAAAAGAATGAATTAAACCCTTTTAAAGATATTAACACGTATGAATTAAATTGAGACCTATACAGCGGTCGATCCTTGACTAACTGCATAACATAAACAAAGTAAGTTAGAATATTTTTTTTTACTCTTTTATTATTTACCGAAAAATAGTTATGAATATTTAGATATGAAATAGCCATGAAAAAACAAATTTATTCGTCTTTTGTTTTTTACGGCTCCTCTGGACGGATTAAATGACTCTTAAACGAGTCTTATACCTTTTGACAAAAAATATCATTAGGTGTATTTTAAAAACAGCCTTCTCTTTGAAGTACCAAATTATTTAAACAAAATGTTCTTTTGAAATATGCTAACGAGTCACCCTTGTTCTATTAAAAAATGACTTATAACATAAATAGGATGTTGCAAATTTTTGCAATCAACAACCATCTTGACATATTCATGGTACTTTGGATTACAATATTAAATATAAATATTTGACAACTGAAGGTTAAAATAGTATATAATAGTATATTTCATTACCAGTACGGAAATGACGATTTTTCTGTGCGCGCGTGACAAAGTTATGCAAGAACGGAAAAATCCATTTCTGGACGTGTAATAAACGATATTTTTTATTATACTTAGGTACCTGAAAACAACATTAACAAAAAAAATCGCAAAAAATGATTTAAGAAAATTGTTATTATTTATTTTTATTTTTAAAACAGTAAAACAAATTACCAAAAAAATTACAAGCTAATTAAATCTAAGAAATTTAATTTTGGACGGAACCGTTATGATTAATGGTTATATTTATTGTACAATTCGTATTATTGTTGAAGCTCCCTTTGTATTTCTTTTTGTTGAACTAAAGATGTTGAAGCGGAGTGTTCGTGTATGTTTTGGTTCTCTTGATTGACTGTTACAGATTTTGTAGTTTCGAAGTTCCAAGGCCTAAACAACTTTTGGGATACTTCAATTTTTTTTGTATGGACTCCTCTATATATCCCTCTGCTACATTGGAAGAAAGCCATCCTCCGTGTCTTTTCAAAATGAGCAAATCACCGCTGCTTTCTACCAACATGGTAGCCGAAGAACACCTTACCCCATGTCCGGTATATTCTTCGTGATTTTTTTAGTTTTATGTATTTTGCAACAAGTTTTGGAATACCACTGATAGTATGGCACCCAACATGTTGAGCGTAACATCTTTGGTTTCGGTATGCAACAAATAATCTTCTACTCTCCATATTTTTAGGTCGGAGATCTGCGTATTTACGGTAAAGTGTACAGGGATTGAATTTGCAATTTTCATTGGTAATGGTAAAACTTCTTGACCTGTGAGTTTTTCCATCTCGTAAGAACACGACAGGGAAATGCCCATTATCTTCCACATCGTCTAAACTCAAACGTATTAAATCATCTCTGCGGCATGCGCCGAAGATGCCAAACACTAAAATTACTTTTGCTAGTAGATATTGTCCATCTGAAGCTTCACATAAAAATTTGGTTACTTGTTCTGATGTAAGAACCTTGGATTTCTTTGGTACATATCCTACAGCTTGTCGTTTCAAAAAGCGATAGTTTTTGGATATTGGTTGTGAGTATTTTCTTTTATTGCCAAACAATTCTTTAACATGGAGAATCGACTCCATAAGGTGGATGACTTCATAAATTTGGCTTTTTCAGAAAAATAAACTAAGAGAATATCGTCACTCATAATTTTGATTCTTTTCTTAGTTCGCCATTCGGTAAAAATGTGATATTCATGTTCATATCTCAACCTGGATTTCACTGGTAATAAATCTGTACTTACTTCTGCCGCTTGTTGTAATATAATATCGGGAATATCCGGATTTTCTTCCAAATCTAAATTCATTTTTTTGAAAATGGCATAAATTTCACTGACAGAAAATAAAATATGTCATTAATAAATAAATCGTTGAATGAACAGTTTCCATGGATGAATTTTTGTATAAGCGCAAGGAAAGAAGGATTGGGAAAAAAATTCCATGCGCTGTTCTGAAAATGTCATATTTACTGTATTTTATACACAGTTGAAAATGTAGTATTTTCAGGTAAGTATAATAAAAATCTAATTTCGATATAAGAGAAAATTTAAATTTGTTCGCATTTGACATTTAAACGTACTAGTAATTTTCGTTCAAACCGGAAGTAATACAAAACTATTTAATAAATTAAACAATGCATATGTATGTCAGATACCGAAATACAAATTTAAATTTTTTGTTTACTGTAATACAGGAGGAAACCACCTCTGAAAAATGCCTGGTATATTCTAAAAGGACACCGTTTACACGTGTATTTCTTAAGTTTTCTATTTTTTTTTGTGAAAATATTTATGAAAACTCATTATAATTCTGTAGTTTATAAATAATATAAAATTTAATGTACGTTTAAAAAATTCCATTTGAGCCGTAAAAAAATAATGATCACCCTTCCATAATATAAAAAACTTTTATTCGGTTAACCTAATAAAAACTTGACTACTTTCACCAGGATACATTCAGCACATACTTTAAATTTTTATATTGGCTTCACTATGCAAAAAAGACGTTTCTTTTTTATTTTAGAAAATTATTTTTATAGATAAAAATGGGACTGCCCATAAAAAAGACGCTGTCGTTTAATAAACTTCAACCTAAAATTACCGTATAATAAATACATTTTTTTTCATGTTCAAGAATTTTCTGTAGTCTTGACACAGTATCTTTATTATACAGGGTGATTCTCGCTATACAGCACGGAATATTGTAGCAAAAATACGTGACTTTCAAAAAGTTTCATTTTTGGGATAAATGAGGGTCTATTATGGTTATTTTTTAAATTATTTTCATATTATACAGGGTATCCCAAAAGCTCTAAAAGTATCAAAATTTGGTTTTTTAATGTAACTCCTATATCTCTATATATTGCATTTTTGGATTCAGTTATCAAAATAGGTGTTTATTTTAATGAGATTTATATTACCTTAACTTTAAGGTTTTTTAAACAATTTGAATTTTGTCAAAATTTAACCTAATTTTTATGCTTTAAATATATAAGAAGTATTTAATTTACGTAAGCGAAATTTACAGTGCACATGTTACCGTAAAAGTCCGAAATTGGTAAATGTAAAAAAATAAAAAAACTGAACGTAAGCTAACTAAAACTAACCACAATTAACCATAACTAACCAAAATAATTAGTTTTAACCAGAGCGCACCAAAGTTGTTAGTTTTGGTTAGTTTTTATTTAGTTTTTTTTATTTGACATTCACCGGTGAATGTCGACTTTCAACCATTTTCGAACTTTCACAGTAACACATACATTATATTTTATATTTCAATTAGAATAAACCTTACTTGTTATACCGGATGTCCAAAAATTAAAACTAAGCTAAGAAGAACTTTAAGTTGCTATAACTTAATAAATTTAAATAAAAGCCTTATTTTTTAACTTACCGGACGTACTTTCTAATTACCTATCAAATGTTATTAGGGTGTTCTAAGCTAAGTCTTTGCGTTTTTACAGAATACGCCAAAGAATCGTTTTTTTTACACCATTTGGTGTTTTTAAATAAACGTTCTAATATATTTAGTTGCCTGTGGTATTGGAAATGTTAGATAATTATTTTAGTTTAGTTTGTCAAAATTATTCTTACAAAGTTCTTGGCAAAGCTGGATTTTATTAGGATAAAATCTGTGTTTTTTAAGAATTTTAAAATTATTTGCCTAACTAATGTAAGCATTTTTGGATATCTGATTTTTAATAATTTTTGGATTTTTAATAACTGAACCAACTAAAGTAAAACATTTTCTTTATCTTCTGTGACAGGTCTTCTTATAATGGGTTTTTTATAACCGACATGTTTACTTTCCTTAAATTAGTTTCATAATCTTTCAAATACGGCTGGCTTAGGATAATTTCTTTTAAGAAACCTTTGAGCATAAACTTGAGAAGCCAATAAACAAATTTGATAAAATTCTCCAAGGATCTTTTGGGTAAACCTTTATATTTACCAAGCAAAACCCAACAAATTTAAAA
>JAHBCN010019597.1:0-15849 GCA_019359885.1 Listronotus oregonensis
CGTTACTTTTGAGAATAACCTCAACTGGCACAAACAATTTATCCATAGCTTCGGCAGCTTCAAAAAGATTGGATTCCTCTTTCGAGCCAGAAAATATTTCTCTTCTTCCAATCTGTACACTCTGTATGTATCCCAAATCAGACCCTCTTTGGAATATTGTTCTCATGTCTGGGGAATGGCGGCCCCTACAACACTTAGCATTCTGGACTCCATTCAAAAAAGAGCTGTTCGTCTTATTAATGATCCAACGCTCACAGAAAGGCTTCCTCTTCTTGCCCATCGTCGAGCTGTAGGGGATCTGTCGCTCTTCTATAGGTATTTTCACGGCTTCTGCTCAGAGGAATTGGCCAGTATTATTCCTTCTCTGGCAGCTCCCAACAGAGCAACACGTATTGCAACTTTTATGCATCCTTTTACAGTTCAGTTAGAGAGGCCCCGAATTCCCGCTTTCTTCGTTCCTTTATTCCTAGAGTGTCAAGCTATGGAACCTGCTGCCCGCAGAAGTTTTTCCTTCTCCCTCCCAATCTCCAAAAATTTAAGTCCGTGTGAACAAACTCCTCTCACCACACTGAAGACACCCACGGTACGTTAGTACTTAGGCATCAGCCTTCGTGGACTGTCCCAAGATAAAAAAAAAAAACATTTCCAATAAAAAAGTCTAAACTCCTAGATTTCTAGCTTTAATAATTATAATTTTAATTTGTTGCTGAAAATAGGACTCCGCACTCCCGTTTCGGGATTAATACGCCGTTTCTATAGTAAGTATTACTTCTAAATCAATTTTTTTAAAGCACTAAATATTTATTTAAAAGTTATAAAAACTTATGGTTTCATTTCAACCCTTGAAAAAAGAAAGTCCCGTTGGAAAAAAAATTAAATGCATTTTTTAAAATGCTAGCATATTGTTAATTAACTATTTTCTTTCGTATCTCCGTCTTTTTTAAAAGCTGGATAATTGTTTAAGGGTGTTATCTGGTTTAAAAGGTTCCAAAATCGATTTTTGCTATTGTCTATCCAATATCTTATATTATGGAGAATATATTGGCGAAACCGTTTTGCCCGGAAATCTTTTTGTAATCAAAATACACACTCATCGGACCGATCCAATCGTCCCGTATAATTAAGCGCATGTCCAAAACTTTAAACGCGATTTCCCAAAACTCACATTTTTTTGCTGGGCGCATGGATTGCTGGAAAATTACTGGACCAATTTTAATGACGCTTTGCCATTTTGTAGAGAATTGAACTGCCTATGGTTGCAACCTTGAAAGTTAAAATAGCTTTAAAATTTTGGATTTTAATACAAAAAAAGTCGATTTTTAATTTTTTTTTAATGGTCGCCATTTTGTTAAAAATTGACAGTTTAACTTTTCCAAGGTTACGATTATAGCAGATATTTTAATAATTTTTTGGTCTCGTTTGCTTCAGACTTCCCAGTTACCTGAACCAGGTGCGCCTGCCTACCGGAGACCGGCGTGCATGACCTTCTTCGACACCATTTTATTCAACGACGGTTTAACATTTTCGGGCGATTTTTTTTTAATGTAGTTTAAAGATAGAAGAATGAAAGGGTATAAGCATTTTTACTTATTATTTAATTATATATATATATTTTATATATATATATATATATATATATATATATATATATATATATATATATATATATATATATATATATATATATATATATATATATATATATATATATATATATATATAATAATTATATTTAAAAACCAAAAGTGGAGAAACTTCGAAAATACCCGTGTTATTCTCTCAAATGTAAAGCAATTCTAACAAAGTTTATATAATTATAGGTAAGATAATTTTGATAATAATAATACAATACAAACTTTATAACATAGCTTTTATTCAAACCAAATTACAAAAAAACAGATATTCGTGGGGACAAAAATGGAGAAACTTTTATGCAACTAAACTTTACACCAAGTTTATTTAATATTTGGTGGCGAATCCTCTACTCTTGATCACTGCTTGGCACCTTCTGGGCATCGACTCAATTAGGTTCTTTACCACGTCGTGGGATTTTGCGTTCCAGGATTGTACCAAGGCTCTGAATAACTCGTCGCTATTTTTAAATTTGTCCCTGTTTTTATGCGTGACATCGCCTTCCAGCTGATCCCATAAATTTTCTAAGGGGTTTAAATCTGGACTTTGGGCTGGCCATTTTAAAACTTTAACTTGTTCGTGTGCTAAAAAGTCCTTAATTAATTTTGAGGTACGTTTGGGATCATTGTCATGCATAAACTTCCAGGTTAAAGGTAAATTAGTTTCAGCATAAGGTGCCATTGTAGTGCGCAGAATATTAAGGTAAACAAAGCGGTCCATAATTCCATTTATGCGTACAAGTGGACCCACACCATGCCCTGAAAAACATCCCCAAACTTTGACGTTTTCACCTCCATGGTTTATGGTGGCTGTAGTGTATTTTGGATTGAACCTTTCATTGACAGGACGTCTTACCCACATTATACCGTCCGATCCAAACAAATTATACTTGGTTTCATCTGACCAAAGTACATTTTTCCATTCGTCATAGGTCCACGTCGCATGTTCCAAGGCAAACCGAAGTCTGGCCTGTCTATTTTTCTTTGAAATAAACGGTTTTCGGGCAGGTGTTCTGGCATTTAAGTTTATTTGACACAAACGCCTTCTAATGGTTCTAACAAATATTGAAATAGATGAATACTCTTTTTTTACATCTTCGGCAGTCAAAAATGGGTTTTTTATCGCGCATCTTCTTATTAATTTATCTGTAGCTAAAGTAGTTTTTCTGGGTCTTCCAGGCTTTGGAATACTGGCAGTAGTTCCCCTAGCATTAAATAAATTAATTTGTTTACAAACAACACTTTTATGTAAATTCATTTGCTTAGCAATATCGATTTGTTTCACTCCAGATTGATATTTCTCAATTATAATGTTTTTAACTTGTTTAAACAAATTCACAGCTCGTGGCATTTTATCAGCAAACACTACCAAAATTTGAAGCTGTTTAAGCAAGCAACACTGAAAGAATGTAAAAGATAAGAAAAGGTTTCCCCACTTTTGTCCGCAATAATCCATAAACAATTTTTTTATCTCGTTTTTTACACTAAAGATAATAGTTTTTAATACCACTTTAAAATGCATACTAAATGCCTAGTATTTTTGTGAAATACAATCGGCTATTAAAGTAACAGATACATAATTTAAAGCAAAATTAAAAAAGTTTCTCCACTTTTGGCCGGTACTGTATATATAAAATATATATATATATATATATATATATATATATATATATATATATATATATATATATATATATATATATATATATATATATATATATATATATATATATATATATAATATATATATATATATATATATATATATATTATATATATATATATATATATATATATATTATATATATATATATATATATATATATATATATATATATATTATATATATATATATATATATATATATATATATATATATATATATATATATATATATATATATATATATATATATATATATATATATATATATATATATATATATATATATATATATATATATATATATATATATATATATATATATATATATATATAATATATATATATATATATATATATATATATATATATATATATATATATATATTTATATATACAGTATGTCTCAGTAAGTTGGAACCATATGGATAAATTTTTATTATTAATTTTACGAAAAAAAGTTATTCTTCATAAAAAGTTCTGCATTATCTAAAACCTAAAATACAACTATTAGATATTAATTTTTTTCAGGCGTATACGAGTTTTGTCAAAAAGTATGAATTTTGCCCAAGAGTAAAGTATCTTTATTTTTGACAATTTCGAAAATTTCGAAAATTGTTATTAAGAAAAGTTGATCAGAACTAAAAACCATGTTTAAATATGCAATTACACCCATTTAGGATAATTTTTTTTTCTTTTTTGAAACGTATGTCTATAATATAACACTGTGGCTAGTCAACAGTTAACGGCTGACTATATTCGACCGGTAAATTAAGTATGACGTCATATGTTAAGTCACAAACGACGCGTTTCCCGGCTGAATAAATTTAACCTTGAAAAAAAAGAGGTTAGGTTTTTTGTTTAGTTGTTGTTTAGCGGTGTTATTTGCTGCCGTGAATTATTGTGAATATATATTAATGTTTTCTGTGCAAGAATTAGAAAAAGCAGATAGGTAATCGATACAATAACAAACATTATTTTCACAAAATATTTAGCTAAGTATGTAATTTTTATAGTCATGGTTGATATTGGAAGTAATATTGAGATAGGATCTCAATTTGAAAGTTATAATAAAGTTCAAAAGGCCATTGATGAGTATCCGAGAAGGAATTACATAATACTGTGGAAAAAGGATGCCAGGACAATTCAGTCGAGTAAAGTTAAGAGCTTTTTAAGTGATAATTAAAATATACTTGTGTTCATGGAGGTAGAGGTTTTGTTTCGTGCAGCAAGGGCTTACGTGAATCG
The DNA here is from genome assembly GCA_019359885.1 of Listronotus oregonensis. NCBI lineage: Eukaryota > Metazoa > Arthropoda > Insecta > Coleoptera > Curculionidae > Listronotus > Listronotus oregonensis. The sequence continues at coordinate 4,542 of JAHBCN010019597.1, forward strand.
TCGTAAGTATACCATAGATTTTTTTAAAATAAAAGACCCGTTAATAAATAATTGGAAAAAAACCCATTTTTATCAGACTTAGGGCTTCAAAAGATGGAAAAAGCTTAGAAATTATAGCTATGAACAATGAACACAATCATACTATTTCAAAGGTAAATAAATAGGAATAAACTGATGGTATAGCAGATACTTATATTACGTAAATAATAAACTGTATGTTATTTTACGAACTATTATTTTACGGTTTCAAAAACTTTTTTTGTTTTAGGAAAGTGAATTTATATCAGTTGATACATCTGAGAATCCAGTTAACAATAACTATAATTTGGAAGAGAAACATGATATAGAACGAGCAAATATAGAAACTAGTGTTTGGGTTCCAGCAGAAAATGTGGTAGTAGAAGAACTGTTACTAGAAAACAATCAAAACCCCGATAATTTAGATTATTCTTCTTCAAATAAGATTGTAATACTAGAGGATATTTTATTGCCTAATATTTTAGAGCAAAACTCAAATGATCAAAATACAGAAGACTTGGTAAGCCAAACGGGTTTAATATATGAAAAAAATAATATAAATATTTTTATTTTTTAGGAGTAACAGAAAATTAAAATGCCAAAAAAAAATAAAAAAGGAGGTAGAGTAAAAGGTGAAGCTCTCACAGTGATCGGTTTACCTAAAAGAAGAAGGATTAATAAAAAACCTATTCCATTTGTCAAAATTAGCATTAAGGAAAAACATTTTATTTTAAAATTGCTAAGTAATAATATTGATGAATATACGTCCTTAAATAACAATGTTAAAAAAGTTACCACAGCTGACCTTCAATTAATGGAGTTTGACAGTAGACTATATGATAAAAATATAAATTTACAACTAGTCAAGTAAGTTAATTTATAAAAAAAATTAATATGATTAATTTGATATAATTAGCTGTGTGTCTATTTTAGAGACAAATTTACTGATGAAGCCTTCCAGGAGATTCTTCAAACGATCTCTTTAAAAAGAGAAACAATTAAATTTTCATGTTCTTGTTGCGGCAGTGAATTAGACATATACGCAGAGCAGCCTGATTTCAAGATATGCACTAGTTGCCTCGAAAGATACCACAACAAATGTATCGGAAAAAAAAATTAAGAAAGATCGGTGTTGTCCAACATGTTTTTCCAACCTTTAATTTTGTTTAAATAAACTGTGATTGTAACATTTTACATTTAAACACTATAATACTTTTTTCTTCTCCCTTTCCCGGTCAAATATTATTTAGCCGTGATACACGTTACTTTGGTATAACCTCACTTTTTTTCCGGCCGACTCTTATTCAGCCGGTAAACTTATCACTCTTTAGATATGACGTCAAAAATGACGCAATCCATTAAATTAACGGTCAAATATATTCAGCCGTTAACGGCCGACTAGCCACAGCGATAATATAAATGCAAATATAACTGTAGTTACATGTATTTTAGGATGCTCTGACATAGAAATGAATTGTTAAGAGCGGGAAGTGTTTAACAGCAACCGTCAAAACGCCGCCGCGCCGTGGAAATTATAAAGTACATATAAATGGTGTTATTAAGTTATATTGTATTTATTCATAAGTAATAAATTAGATTTTTTTTTTAATTACAAAATATATTTTTATTTATCGTAATTGGGTATAATTGCATATTTAAACATGGTGTTAAGTTCTGATCAACTTTTCTTTATAACAATTTTCGAAATTTTCAAAAATAAAGGTACTTTACTCTTGCACAAAATTCATACTTTTTGACAAAACTCGTATACGCATAAAAAAATTAATATCTAATAGTTGCATTTCAGGTTTTGGACCATGCAGAACAACTTTTTATGTAGAATAACTTTTCATCGTAAAATTAACAATAAAAAAGGTTTCCATTTGGTTCCAACTTACTGAGACATACTGTAAATATATACTTACATACATACTTATATTCAGAGTGTTACAAATTCGAGTGTATGCATGGGGATCTCGTAAACCGTAAGAGATACAAGGGCGACATTTAGACGTTATTTAAAGGGATATGAAAAAACAACAGACACTTTCTTATGGCCACTTTTTCAGCTCTACAAAACAACGTTGAGAGAATTTCCGTACGACGTTTCGATATCGTTAAACCAACATCAACTTTATTTTTTTAAATACGGACCTGGGTTTTTTCTTTATTTTTTTTGAGCCCCTTATTATTCCAATATTTATTAACATACATGGAACGCCCCTAGAAGAAATGATGTGCGTTCCTTGTCTTACTCATTGTCCCTTATGGAAAATATGTTTATTTAACGGAAAAATATTAAGTGTTATACATCATTGTAATTGGGATTATAACTGCTTTAAAAAAATGCAATAAACAATTGAGGGCCTTTAAATAACGTCAGAAAAAAATAAAAACCCAATCGGCAAATTTCGGTTTTTTCCGGATATCTCCGGAAGTACTCGGAATTTTACAACTTTCTAATAGGCATGTTGTTAGGCACCTAAATGCGCAACTTTGCCTTTATTTAACAGACCTTGTATCTCTTACGGTTTACGAGATTCCCATGCATACACTCGAATTTGTAACACCCTGTATATATATATATATATATATATATATATATATATATATATATATATATATATATATATATATATATATATATATATATATATATATATATATATATATATATATATATATATATATATATATATATATATATATATATATATATATATATAATATATATATATATAATAAATATATATATATATATATATATATATATATATATATAAAATTTTATTAAAATATTTATTAACTTACTATTTGATTTTACCTTAAAAAAATTTGTTGAACTTGAGGTAAAAATCGGAGCTCCAAACTAGAAAATCCCCTTTTCTATGAGTATACTTAATAAAATGACGTCATAAAATGATTTAAAATTTGTTTATTTTGTTTATGACGAATTTTGTAATTTAACTAAATTATATGATTTTTAATACTCATCCCGAAAGGAGCGCGCGGAGCCCTATTTTCAGCAAAACATTAAAATTATAAATATTAAAGCTAGAGATATGGGAGTTGAAAAATTTCTATCGGAAATTTCCTTCTCTTATAGGTTTTTTTTTGAAATTTCCGCAATCTTGTATAATTTAGAGTTATGATAAAACATAATTACTTTTTTATTTTTTTGTCAGTAACAACTGCAATTTTCATTTGTAGAAAATAATCATCCTGACACATTTCTTAGAATTGCAATTGCGTCAAATAAGTCATCGCTCATATTTTTTGTATCCTTCTAACTATTTTTTGCAGAAAACTCACTGCGTGGCCAGACTATATGTTAACCATCCATAAGTTACAAGCAAGAATGACAACTTTTTTAAAAAATGCTTCGAAAAATTGCGTTTTAAAAACAATTTAACACATCCAATTTGGTCTGCATGCTCTCTTGCAAATATTGTTTAGTAACGTGTACATTATTTTTTGTAGAGCAAAAATATTGCAGATGCACTTTATCAAACACAACTGTACAATGGAGATATTAAAACTAAAAAAACGTTGCTTATCATGATGCTGAGGGCACAAAGGCCTTTAACAATAACAATGGGACCATTTGGACCTATAACCCTGCAAACAGCAATCAAGGTAATATATTTAAGATCAAATAAACCCATTCATCCATCCATTCTACTTTTTTTTTATCTAAATATTAAGTATAATGCATATTTCTTTAGGACCTAAAACCTCTTGAAAAATAAATTCACTAAAAATCCTTTATCGGCCGCCTGACATGGTATGGTAAAACTACTCATTCGAAATTCACAAACCCGTGAGCTAATGGTGTCTGATTTGCGTTTTTTGAATATCGTGGCCATGCGCACCTAGATGGCACTTTTTAAAATTATTAACATTTTTACATTTTAACATCTTTTTGGTATAAATATGCTTTACTGGTTGCATTAAAATTAGTTTGTCTCCAGAGCTGAGATTCTGTAAAAATATAAGGAAAGGGAAAGTCAAAATAATCACATGTTCTTGTTGCTCCTAAGGGTAACTCATTAGTTTGTCACTGTTTCAAAAAAATAAAGAAAAGGAATGTTTAAAAAAATTGCTTAAAGAATCGGGCACCAGAGTCATTGATTTTACAAAAGACTGTTTTATTGTCTCGGTGAGCCTTCGTCAGTCGTGTCTTGGCATTCAGCGGATGCGAACATCCCCAAAACGGGGCAAACATGTAGTCATCTTAGCGACACCGAGGTTTCCATCCTTATGGAATCCCCGTCATTTTAATACAATTAGCAAAAAGCATAATATATATATATATATATATATATATATATATATATATATATATATATATATATATATATATATATATATATATATATATATATATATATAACTGTATATATATAAATATATATATATATATATATATATATATATATATATATATATATATATATATATATTAGCCAATATAATTTTACTATAAAACAACATTGCTAATATCTTTCTTGATTTTAGGTTATGAATACAGCATACTCATGTCTTACCCTAATGATAAATGTACAAACGAAATAAATAGTTTAAACAATATCTTTTAATTATACACAATTGTATTTTTTAGCACGAACACTAACTGTTTAAAAATATATAATTAAAGTGCACATTAGCGGTTCCAATAGTTTAAACCATAATAATTAGCGTTTTTTTTATGGCACTGAATTAAAATCTTTTCGTTATTAATGTATAATTTATTTTATGTACCAATTCGGTTTCTAACTTAATGAATTTGGTTGGGACAACATATTTCAAACAAGGAAAACAATGTCTCTTTCGTGGGAAACACACCAAATGGTATATGAAGTCCTATGTTAGTGAATTTGGCCACTTAAAATTGTTTGTTGTAGGTTGTAGGTAGATTTAAGTTATATATTTTTGTTAGTAAATGGTGTTTAAAGTAATAATAAAGTGGTTAATCAAAAAACCGAATTTTATTTATTCTAATACGCATTTATATTTTGCCTAATGGGTATGAAACACAAAAACAAACAACAACAAAATTTTTTAAATAGTGGCAGCTCGTAAGGGAGGGCTCCAGAGTGTCCCCCCCCAGAGACAAAACTAATAAATATACAATATATGTTTACATTGCATTTTTGTATTTTCTATTAATAAATTAAATAAATAGATACTTATACACATATTTATTATATTTATTAAAAAGAATAAGTTGTCAGTCAAAAGTAAAAAATTAAAAAACAAACTATACCGCACGAAATCTCACACCGCGATTGCGAGCTCAGCCGTGCCAAGATCTGATCTGCGTCTGGACACTCAAAAATTTGCCGTGGATAATAAGGCCTGGATATGCAATATACGCCGATTGCCATGACAACATCGCGACGCAGCAGTTTATTTGGGACTCCTAGATATTCCTCGACCAACCAATGTCTATGTTGATTCCCGCCTTCGTGTTGAAAACATTCAGGCAGTGATGACACAACAATTGATGCCTTCACGAATAAGGTTCGGTTTTTAAAAATGTTGGTTACTATTCAAATGACTATATCAGAAACTAAAAATAGCCCAGTCAATATACACATTAGGGTCCCAACCGCTATGTTCACACGTCGTTGTCGTGGTTGGGCCCAGTGGGATCTTTTGGAACATGCGCTCGAGTTGCTGGTTATCGGCAACTCTTTTGACTAGTGTTTGGAACTGGATCCGAAGCTAAGATAAACACAAGGCTTAACTCAAGGTGTTAGCATACCGTGCTGATGAGTGAATGACATCCTGTGCCTTGTCTCCTTGGTGCCTCTGAGATAAAGGGGGACCATCCAGAGTATCTAGCCTTACTGTGGTAATGCGGGGCTCTGCCGTGGTGGACTATTAATTCCCTAGCTCCAAACAGAAAGCGGTCAGAATCGCTTTCATAGGAAAAAAGTGACAAAGGTGCGCTGACCGAAACGGATAAATCCGTTTCGAAAGGTGCCCCTGAAGTCACCGGCGCCTGTTTCACGGGGAAGGGCTAATCCATCCCGAACAAACAGGTGCTTAGAAAGGATCCCTGAATCCAAACAGAAGGCGGACAGAACCGCCTTTATAGGGAAAAGGGTTCCCTGGCTTTAAACAGAAAGCGGATAGGACCGTTTTCATAGGGTAAGGCTGGAGATGCGGCCTCCGAAAAAACATCTGGTTTCTGTAACAAGGACCTAGTAGCTACCCACGTCACTAGACCGGGATAGGAGGGCATGACGGATCTAACCGTCTGCTCGTCATACTCTCCAGGAGACAGGGTCACCAGAACACATCAGAACGCATATTGTGCTCGTGTCCGGTAGCGACACGAGTAAGAGGAGATGTAACAACTCTCTCCCAATCTGGTATCGGATTCATTTAAGTCTGATCCTATTGGGAGAAATATAAAAAGGTGTGAGCCACAACAGACCGAGCGGTCGCAGTGGAGGGCGTAAAAAGTCCACTCATTTTAAACCTACCTACCTACCTACACATTAGGGTTGGAATTAAACCGTCGCCGTCGCGTCGAGCGATAAAATACTGCAATTAGATTGTTAAAAATATGAATTTATCATATCAAAAAATTTTAGTCAAGAGATATGACCTGGGGTTTCCAAAAATAGGAAAGGTTAACGATTTTTTTTTGTTTAAATTGAAACTTCTTTAATTGTAAAAATATGAAAAAAAGTTTCAAATAAAAGTTGTGGATTGTGATAATGTTTAAAAGTTTTTTCAGTATCTCAACTTTTAACAAAATCACATCCGATTTTCAAAAAAGTAATTTAAAATACAGCGCATGCGCAATGTCTTAAAGTTCTCTTGAAATTTCCATCACAGACTTTTTGATTAATAATATCAGATAGTCATTTGTTACAGAAAAATATAAAATCGAGATTATTTACAAAACAAAGCCTAAATTTTTAGATAACAACAGTTTTATACAGTTTTGATTTTTTTTTCTCAACTAAAATTTTCTTTGGAATATTGCTTTTTATTTTGACGTAGTATGCACAAATTTTTACTCATTATTATTGTAATAATTATGAAAACTGATATCTGTTTTGCAGATTTATTCTTTAATACCTACATTTTAATCTTTTTTAATGGCAACAGGCTGATCAGCCATTCAGCCAGTCACAAAGTGTTACTTACTAAAAAAAGAAGTTTTGTATTTTATTTTTTCTAATTATTTATCATACTATTAAAAGAGAGTGAATACAAGCTAAAACTATCACATATATGACAGGGACACACACTTCACGCCACTGGGGTCGATTACGGCGACTTTTTATTTTAAACACACAAAGGATAAAAAGTGGGTAAGACTATCCTACTGCCCACTATCAAGCAATTCTACATAAAAGTAATTTATAGTTTTAAGTTTATTCTGTTTATTTAAATCAAACTGGTTTTTTTACACATAGGAAACAATATCGAACTTTCTATTTCGGCATTTTTTTTCACTTCGATTAAAATCCGTATAGTTTCATTAGTAATGGTTATATTTCTATGAACATTTAACTTTAAGTACTTTAAAGTTAATACTTTTAAATGGTTATTTTGTTTTATATACCTGGTGGTGGTTTAATGGGGTTAAATATTGGCTCCCCTGTACATTTTACAGAAAAAATGTAGATAACTTTTTGAAGAGACCAATCTGACAAACCCTCGTGCCAACTTTCAAAAAAATGTAATAAGCGATTCTTGAATTATTCAATTAAATGTAATTGCAAAGTTACAACATTTTCGGTTCAGGTAAAACACACCAGCAGCAGCCACCAGCAAACAATTTGTTATAAGGCTTTGTCGAATCTGACGTACAGCCAAATACAAGGAATGTTTTTTTTTTCGTTTCATCAATCTCACAACCATTTCATTCAAAGTAAAAGACACGTTAACATAATTTTTTTTATAAAACCTTTTATTTAATGTAACGATTAAGTTTAACTAATAACAATTATTACTACTGATCATTAAACAAAGAATTTTATCATATTAGAATTTAATTAAACTCATAGCAGTATTTGAAATATTTTTAATTTATTTTCCCATCAAGCCTATCTGGTCCATTTCAACCATTAAACGTATTGTCAGTAAATTCGAGTCCAAAGCCATCGCAATAAATAATTGTGAATGTTTATATCAGAAGATCGAAAATAGATCCGAAAAAAGAGAGAACTGAACTCTCAATATTTTAGTAGGTGTGGAAAAATAAAATAAAATAAAATACAATAACTTTTTTAAGAATAATAGAGAATTACATAAAAACATTAATTAATCAAATGTTGAAACAACCCCGCATTAACAATATCCCAACCATTCATAAAATTCATTTCTAACGTTGCTAAGTTGATATTGCGAAATTTTATTACATTCTAACGAAATAGCGTTTTTTAGCTGGTTTAGATTCTCAAATTTTACGCTTTTATAAATGACACTTTTTAAGTGACCCCACAGCAAGAAGTTATTCGGTGAAAGATCAGGTGACCTGGCTGGCCAAAGTATCCTGTACCGTGGACCAATAACATTGCTGTTATAAGCATTTTCCAGGTATTTTCTAACCATACGGGCATTATGGACGGGACAACTATTCATTTGGTACCAGATCATTTGATCTTTACAACTTCTTTCTAGGTGGGTTCAATTTGATTTTTAAATAAGTCCAAATAGGTTTCTGCTGTCAGGTTATAGTCCATAAAAAAGGGACCAATGATATGGTGTCCGATAATTCCCACGAATACATTTGTTTTTTGGGGATATTGTGTCCTAGTATGAACAAAGCGATGTTTATTTTCTTGGCTCAAATACCGGCAATTTTGAACATTTGGTTCATTGTTGAAGGTGAATGTACATTCATCGATAAAACAATCGTTATTTGCTCTTTCCATCATTTTAAAACAAAATGCCATTCTTCGCTCTTCATCTCCTTCCTGCAGCTCTTAATATTGTTCGAATTTATACGAATAATATTTGTGTTTTTTCAAAGGCCAATACCGTTGTATGGTGTTTATTTACCTTTTGCCCAAGAACCCTCGTACTATCCATTTTGTTTTCCTCCACACTCAGTAGAATATTAAGATCTCTATTCTCTCTTTCTTCGGCTCTATTTTCGATATCCTGACATTTACAATTATTTATTACGGTACCTTTGAACTCGATCTTACTGACATTACGTTTAATAGTTGAAATGGACGGAATGGGCTTGGTGGGGAAATAAACTGAAAACATTTCAGATACTGCTCTAAAACTGTTTCCCGCATAATGCCACTTAATTATGGACACTTTTTCGTCGATTAAATAATTTATTTTTTTTAAATACCGGCTGATACTGATTTATTGACACTTTTTCTCATGTCAGGAAAATATTTATTTTACTGGTGCCTGAACCGAAAATTTGGTAATTTTTCAATTACATTTAATTGAATAATTCAAGATTCTCTTTAAAATTTTTTTGAAATTTGGCCCGAGGGCTTGTCAGATTGGTCTTTTCAAAAAGTTATCTTACATTTTTTCTGTAAAATGTACAGGAGAGCCAATAATTGACCCCCTTAAAATTTACATGGGATTTCCTATGCTTCGCTCGGCTACGCACCACCCGGTATGTATATTATCAAATTCAAATAGAACACTATTTTTACACAGGTGAAAAACTGTGACTTATTAAAATAAAATGTCAATAGTTTTTTCCAGCTAAGCACCCTGGCAGTAGCTTTTTTACATCCGTACGGCGCACAGTGGGTTATTTGGTATTAATTGTGGATCGAAATTATCTTTTAATTAAATATCTATTAAAACATTTTAAATTAATAGCGGAAAACATAATCAATAACAATTTATCATTTTAAACAAAGAACAGATATCTAAATACAACGCTCTATACAAATTTGTTGTTTCAACAGTAATACAATATATTAACGATACTATAACATAAATATGAAAAGTTATACAGTATTGCTACGGTAAAAAAAAAAACCTATTAAAAATATGTACCTTTATTTTCTAGTCAGAGCCTGAGCAAGTTTCAACTGATTCTAAATATTGAGACTATCTAAATGATCTGAATTTGCTGGTTCCTGCGGAAATTTTAGTCAGTTTTGAAGTGGCCCTGTCTGTTTTGCTAATAATAAGAAAGTCTATCTGTGGTTTCTCAGCAACACAAATTCGTCGATAACTTATATCGTTTTGGTCAAGCAATGCCTTTTTTAGCTTGCCCAATATGCCCCAAAACAATGTTTTACTTAACTGTCAATATATTCACACATTTTTTTCTAATCTTATAATCCAATCACCTAATAAAATTTTATCAAATTTCAACGAGATATTTTCTCAATGTATTTCGTGCGGGATTTTTTGAAATTCTTGTCAAATTTTAAATAGCACTGACGCAGTCTTTTCTATTTTGATCAAAAAGGAGCAAAACGTAGCAACCAGTTGTTTCACCATGTAAAAGCTTGATGTTTGCTTAGTAATAAATATAATATAAAAACTTTGCTGAATTTTGGGTAATATGTAACTAAAACCAACTGTAAACATTAAACTTTATATTTTTCATATGATAATTTAACACTTCAACATTATATTTAACAAAACTATTACTTAAAAAGATTGCTTCTTCAAAAATAATGTACTATTTTAAAATACATACCTACAGGCTGCTCTTTCACTTCTGTAATATAAGCTTTTTGGCTTTACCTCCATAATAAATAAATAAAATTGTAAAAAAAAAGTTGTAGCTTAAGATCTTAGGTACTCGTTTGAAACTTTTTTTGTATTTTGATTTTTTAAAAAGTTGTATGAAAATAGTAAAAACAGGTGTGCACAGGTAACCACAGGTGAATATCCGTAAAGAAATTTGTTTGCATTAATAGCTCTACTGTTAAAATATCTAAATACAAAATTTTGAGAAAATTTTGTGTTTTTTTTCCGATTTCCCAAATTACATAAATTTTTTGACGGTCGTTACATACAGGTGCCTGGTATTATGCCCTACATTTTTGTTGGTGGTATTTTAGTACTTTTAGCACCAAATAATAAACTTTATTATTTCTTCACAAAAAAGTATTTCAATTGATTTTTGTGTTTTCGCCCATTCGGAATAAAATCTTTTTAAATATATAAAATAAATTAACGAAAATTCCAATTGAAAATTGTTATCAGTAGTTGACTATTGATTACCTCGCATCCGTTTTGTATTTGTTATTTCCAGAAAACCAAATCATAAGTAGGTGCTATTCAATTTAAATTTTTGGTAAACTACCTCCAAGGAAAATTACCG
>JAHBCN010019598.1:0-15871 GCA_019359885.1 Listronotus oregonensis
TTCTTAGAAACTTTGATATTTTAGAAAATAATAAATAAATTTACTGATTACAACAAATAAATCTATTAGATTTTAAATTATGCCACATATATAAAAACATCTTTATTTAGATATAAAAGGTCTGAAATTATTTTCATCGGTATTTCAAGATATAGACTAATAAACACAACTATACATAGCTCACACCGAAAATTTTTGCTAACTAATAAACTCAAGATGCTATGACACGAAGTAGGCTGAAAACAAAATCTACATTCTTTTAGGTTTTGACATAAGCAATTGCAACCTGTCTCCGTTAATTTTTCGTTAATTTTTAGAATTTGTCTGTTAACGTTAAAATATATCTAACACAAAAAAATTTTTTCGCGTTATGTTTTTATTATGTTTTTAAGGTGATCTGTCCCCAAAGGTGTTTTTCTTCGGGCTACTTTTGGTAATAAACCCTCGAATTCAAGGAGTGTGTACAACTGGTTAAATAAATTGAGGTTTAAACGAGTATCTTTGAGTGACGAATTGGGGGGGGGGCCCAAAATTTTCTGGTGTCCTAAAAAAAAAAAACTTTTGCAAAAAAAAAGGAAAAAAGTACCAAAAAAATTTTGGGAATAACTCCCTGAAAGATTTGCACCATCATCTTGAACTTAAAAAGTTTGTTTTTTTTTGGGGGTTCACCATAATTTAAAAAAAGCTAAAAAAATCGCGTTAAATGGTAAAAAAATTTCCCAATAAAATACAACATCATGGTGACGGAACCGGGAATTTAAATTTTTTAAACCAAAATTTAAAACGCCAGTCGGAAGGGGGGTTTTTCCCCAAATGACCCATTTTTTTAAAATTTTAGACAGCTCCCGCAGTGTTGGGAAAAAAGATTATTTTTTTGGAAAAAAGGGGGGCCCAAACCCACAACAGTTTTATTGAAAGATCAACAAACAGTTAATTTTTTTTACACTACAGTTTGTTTGCATAAATTTAAAAAAAAAACGGGCCCCTTAGTTTTGCCAAAATTTCCCAAGGGCAAAAAAAATTGATTTTGAGCAGTGAAGGGGAATTTTGGAAACACCCCTTCCCCCCCCATCTATCCCCCCGGATTCTTTTTTTTCCCAAAATTTAAAAAGATAAAATGCAAGGTCACTTTTTTTTTTAAACCATATAAGCTGTTTCCGTTTGAAAACCTTTTTTTAAAAATCCCCCCGGGAAAAATGGCATTTATGTTTACTGATTGGTTTTTTGAATAAATAAATATATAAATTTAAAAGGGAAAAATATTTTTTAAAAAAACTAAATTTTTTTTTAAAAACAAAAAAAAAAGGTTGTTAATTTTTTTCCCAATTTTGGAACCAATTTTTTGGGTTTTGCAAAAACCCCCTTTACGGGTAAAAACCCTTACCGGGGGTTTCCTTTTTTAAAGGTTTAAGTGACCCTAAAACCCAAAAACCAGCCAAAGGCCGGCCCTTTTTGAAGGGGCCCATTCAATTTTTTCCTAAAAAAAAGGGTTAAATTTTCCAAACTAGTGGGGGCTGTCAGAGCTGTAAAAAACTTGAGATACTTAAAGAAAAATTTTTTGAAAAAAATTTTGTACTTCAAGTATTTTATTTAAAAATACTTTTTAGCAGGTACTTGTACTTGATTAAAGTTTTTATGAAGATACTTGGATTTTGATTTGCCAAGTAAATTTTTGAAGTATTTATTTAAATACTTGAAGTATTACATTACTTGAAAAAAAAAAGTACTTCAAGAAAAAAAAGTACTTAAGAAAAAAAAAACCAAAAAAAATTTCAAGTAAATAAAAAGTACTTAAGTAAAAAATCAACCAAGTACTCAATTTCCCTCCTTGATAATCGTACCAACTTTTTAAAAAACAAGAAATATCGCCCTCGGGGTTTTTTTTGTTTCTTACCGCTCTTTAAAAATTTTGGACCCAACAGCAAGATAAGGTAAAATTTTTGGTTGTTTTTTGTTTTTTAAATCGGTCTTGTGCAAGGAAAAAATTATAAGTGTCTGGTCGGTGAAAATAAAAAAAAAGATTCCCAATGTAGGGTATCCCAAAAAAGGGGTTTTGGGGGCCCAAACCCGCTGTAGGCCCCATAAAAAACCTCGCTTTTGACAGATGTATTGAACCCCAACGGGTGCCAACCCCAAACCCCCTTGGCAACCCAGGGAAAAACCCCATTTTGGGAAAAACCAATATTTTCATAATATTTTAAAGGGCCCCCAAACGCTCACCCGAGTATAGCATTGTAGGCCTTTGCCCAAAAAATTTTAAAACGAAATTTTACATTATTTCGGACACCCCATAAAGACCCCCACTTAAAAGGGGGACTTACCAACCCCACTTGTTCTCCTAACTATATTTTTTTCCCCTTTTTCCAATAGTAGGGTTCAGCCCTTTTTAAAACTTTTGGGGGGGTTTTTAAAACCCCCGTTTTGAGGGATAAACCCTCTTACTTCCAAAAAATATATACTAAAGTATAACTTGTTTTACTTGAAGTACTTTTAATTACTTCAAGTACCTTTTAAAGATTCAGATTTTTTGGGTTTTCCAAGTACTTTGGTTTCTTCAAGTACTTTGTTTTAATTAAAATACTTTGTTTACATCAAGTAAAATTTGGGTGGTACTTCAAGTTTTTTTAAATTTACTTGAAAATGCAAGTACATTTTAATGAATACTTGGTACTTGTACTTGAAGAAATTTTTTTTAAAAAAAAAAAAACTTGGTACTTGTACTTGAAGTACTATTTAAAAAGTACTTTGACAGCTCTGGGGGCTGAATACAACCCTAAAAACGGCTTGACAAACACAACCGGTAGCCTGGGTACCGGGGCCCAAAGGACCCAGGTAACGAAAGGCCGACGACCTAGCCCAAAAAGGGTCAGCCATGAAAATGATAGGCCCGAGCCATTCTGTGGAATCTCGGCAGGCCTCTTTAAAGCATCTATTAAGAGCTGGGTAGACATAGTTTCAAAGCTGGTGGGTAAAAAACACCAGGCCAACAGGCAAACAGTTCATTAAAACCTGCTGGAAAGCCCCCCCAGGGCCCTTAAGGTCTTAGGATAAGGTAGGTCAACTAACAGGTTTTTGGGGAAATAAAAAGCCCGGAAAAATGGCCTGGGGGAGGATAGTTTGTGTAGGTTCTGCCAGGTGGCGAAGAAACAGCCGCATGTGGGTGCATGCAAAGCATTATATAGGCTTGGTTTTAGGGTTTGGGTAAAAAAAGAAAAACCGGCAAGATATAGGGAGGGCCCCAGTGTCAATTTTTGGGGAGTTTTTTTTAAAAGAAGAGGGGCCGGACAAGGTATTTTGGAACGATAAAGAAACCACAATAAATCTAAAAAGGGTTTTAGTGGTAGGGTATTTTTGCCATTCCGCTAAAATAATCTAATCAATTTAAAAAGGATACTTACCAGTCTATAGTTGTGACCTAAACCAAACCATTTATTGGGAAAAAACCCCGATTCATATTTTCAAAAAAAAATTTTTTTCCCACAACAATATTAAAAATTTTATATTTTTTTTTTTTTAAAATGCCCAAATAACATGACTTATTATTTAAATAATTTGTTTAAAATCAAAAAAAAAAATTTTAAAATTTTCAATACAGTTCTAAATCGATATAAAAATTAAAAACCCCTTTTTAACGTATAAATAAAAAAATTTTAAATAAATAGAATTTATACAAACCAATATTTTAATTTATTTATTTGTTCTTGTATTTGTAATAATACAGTATAAAAAAGTTAATAAAAAAATTTTTTATAAAAAAAAATTTTAAAAATTTATTCTTTAAAAAAATTTAATGAAAATGGAAAAAAAAAAAATTTTAAATTTTTTGATGGGGGGGCGCTGACCCCAAAAAATTAAAAATGTTTTTTTTACAACGTTTTATTTCTTGTTTTGGGCCTTTTTAAAAAAATTGGTAATTTATTTAAAGTAAATTTTAAAAACACAAAAAAATTTAAAATATTGATCATTTAAATAAAATGCTGTGAAGTGACGCCATATTCTTTTCATATTTAAGCAGATGCTATAAAATTCATTATTAACAAAAAAAAGGGGGTAAAAAAAAATTTGGGGTAAAAAAATAATTTAAAATTTTAAAAAGGGGGGGCCCATCAAAAAAAATGGGGTCTTCAAAAGAAATTTCTTTGGGGGCACCCCCTTTTAAAATTTTCCCCTTTTGGGGTACATAAAATTTGTTTTCAATTTTTTTCACGTTACAATTTTTAAATTTAAACCGACTTTTCCCCAAAAAAAAATTTTTTAACCTATTTTTTTGGTTTTTTCCCGGGGTAAAAAGCACCCCTAAAATTTATTTCCAAGGGGTTTTTTTGTCTTTTTATTTTTTTATTTTTAAAAAAAATTTTTTTCCCCGATACCCCTGTTTCATTCAAAAAAAAAATTTCCCCCCGGGGTTTTTTTGCCCAAAATAAACCAGTTGAAAAAAAAAAATTAAATTTTAAATTTTAAAAAAAAAATTTTTTAAATGGTAAAAAATAATAAGAAAAAATTTAAATTTGGGGAAAAAAAATTTTTTCCCCCCCTTTACAAAGGGGGAAAACCAAATAAATGTTTTTAAATTTTTTTTAGAAAAAAATCGGGTTTTTCAATATTGTAATTTTTTTAGTGCTTTAAAAAAAATTGTTATAAAATTTTTTTTCCCCCTTTTTTCTTAAAAATGTAATGAAAAAGAAAGATCCTTTTTTTTTCGAGGGGGAAATTTCCCCCTTAAATTTTTACACTTATTTAGTTACACCCTGTATTTATATTAAATACTTTTTAACAATTTACAATAGTTATGTTTAAAAGCCCCCAATATTGTTAAGTTAAGTTTGAATTTGGATACCACAAAAACGAAACATTGCCAAAAAAAAAAAGTTTCAGTGTTTTGATCAACGCCCAAAAAAAAACCCGGATTGCTAAAAAAAACTTTAAAGGAACAATACCTACATGCCAGAATAAAATTGTTCCACAGTACTGGCCCTCCGTTAACCTTAAAACTTTTTTGGAAAAACTACACAAGATGGCTATTCTACATTTTTATTATGGGGAAAGCCACATACTGGGTGGTGCGTGGCCGAACGGAACATAGGAAATCCCATGTAAATTTTAAGGGGGCAATTATTTTTCCCCGTACATTTTACAGAAAAAAAAAAAGATAACTTTTTATAGAGACCAACTGAAAAATTTTTCCAAGTTTCAAAAATTTTGAATCTTGAATTTTAAAAAATTTTTCCCAAAAAAAAGGTTCAGGTAAAACCAATCAGACACCAGTAAAAAAAAAATTGTCCCTTTAAAAAAAAAAAATGTCAATAAATCAGTAAGTTATTTTAAAAAAAAAAAAATTATTTAATCGACGAAAAAGTTTTTTAGGGTTTAAAAAGTTTTAGAGCAGTATCTGAAACCCCCTTTTTTTTTTTACAAAGCCCATTCCGTCCCTTTCAACTATTAAACGTATTGCGTCAGCAAGTCCCAAAAAGGGGGTTTTAATAAAAATTTTAAATGTTGAACTCAGGATACCCAAAATAAAGCCCAAAAAAAAAAGAACAGAGAACTTAATATTTTCAAGTGGGAAAAAAACAAAATGGGGTTGGGCAAGGGGTTCTTTGGGCAAAGAAGGTTTAAATTTTAAACAAAATTATTAACCAAACCGGGGTTTTTTCGTTCTTTAGAGTACCTTTTTCCCAAACCCGTCTTCTTAACTAGACCCAAAGTCCCCGACACTGGCCCCCCTTTAATTCCGGTTTTGGCTTCTCCTCCCCCAAACCTAGTAAACCTAAGCCTGCATAGTGCTTGCAATGGCACCCAACATGTAAGGCTGTTTCACAGCCTCCCGGCCAAAAACCCACACAGGCCATTCCCCCACCAGGTTTATTCTTTTTTAGGTGCTTGTTTAGTTTTCAATGTCCTGTTAGTTGACCCCACTGTTATCCTTACGGGCCTTTACGGTTTTTGGCTCAGTAGGTCCTATTTAAAAATTTGGCCAACAGGTCTTAATCAACTGCTTTTTCCCCGTCGTTTTCCCGGGGTTTGTACCCACCAGCTTTTTAAACTGTCTTCTACCCAACTCTTAATAGATACTTTGAAGACACCCCGCCAGATACCGGGGGAATGGCTCCGGGCCTATCATTTCCGCGGCTTATCCTTTTTTTTGGGTAGGTCGTCGGCCCTTTGTTGCCTGGATGGCCCTCGTGGCCGGTACCCAGGTCCCCTGGGCTTTTTTGGGGTTAAAGGGGAATTTAAATTTTTTTGGGGGAAATGATGGCCCTTCCCCGGGCCCTTTGGGTAAACTGAGTAAATGAGGGTATTTTTTCCTTTATTCCCTTTTTTAAACCCCGCGGCGCAATGCACTATTGCTGCGATTTTCCCCCTTTAAAAAAACCCTGGCGTGCTGACCGGGGATTTAAGATTACCTTTTTCAGGTTTTTCTCCCTAGATTTCCACCTCCTACAGCCTTGTTTTTAAATTGTTAAAAATGATCGGGGTTTGATTGGGGGGCCTCCCTTCCGGGCCTCCCCATCTGGTATGGGCAAAGAAAAGTTCATTGGGAAAATGAAACGAGGGGTTGTCCTGTCTGAGGGCATCTCAAACAATGAGCTGACCTCTTGGTCCTCCTCTATTTCTCATCTTGGAGTCCTTCGATGTTCTATAATTGGACTTTGACCTCCTTTGAGCCTATAGAGTACCGCCTTTACTTGCCCCTGTATGTAAATGTGGAGTGGCGGCAGGTTTAGCAGCACTTCCAGGGCTGCGGTTGGAGTTGTTCTCATAGCTCCCGTGATGCATACGCATGCTAGCCTTTGCACACTTTGAAGTTGTCTGGTTGCTACGGTCTGTGAGACCCTTGCCCCCCAGGCAACTGAACCATAGGTTATCATGGGTCTTATTACCATTTTATACAAGCACATGTTCATCTTTGGGTTAAGTCCCCAGCTTTTTCCACAAAGTCTGCGACATCTCCCGAGGGCAATTTTTGCCTTCTGAACAAGTTTGTTGAGGTGTGGTCCCCAGTTCATCTTTTGGTCAAAAAGTACTCCTAGATACTCTCAACCCCTCTTTTGATAAGTGGGGATTTCCCTCCATTGAGCTTTTGGACATCTGAGTGCCCTTTTAGTGCTCTTTTCTTGTGAAGGACAAAAAGGTCTTTGTGGATTGACAGATTCTGCCTGAATCGTCTCATGTAGGGGTCTTCGCACTTTCCTGATTAATCATGGCAACTGGTCCTCTAATAGTGGTATGTTTTGGGTTACCCGTGAACCCTTTTCCAAATTTTTGGCCAGGGGATAATGCTTAAAAGGTTTATGCCCCTTTGGGGCGTTATCAAAATTTGCCTACTTGGCAAGGTGGACAAATGCCCCCTTTTGTTTTTTGGTTGGCCTCCACTCTGCTCTGAAAATTTTGCAGAGATGCGGCAGTAATAGGGCCCATCCCTTTTTTGGAGCATACCGGGTAGATTTCATCCGGGCCTGGCGACTTTTATGGGTGGAACTCGCCTATGGCCCATTTGATTTTTTCATATGTTACCACTTCCTTTGCCTTATCCCAGTCTTCCTTTAGGGGTCTTCTGGGATTGCGGGCTTATTTTCTTGGCCGAGGTTGATCAATTATGGTTGATCCTGGAAAGTGGGTGTTAATCAATAGCCCTAGGGTTTCCTTGTTAGTGCTCGTGAAGGCCCAGTCCGTTCTTTTTAGGGAGCCGGGAGCACTCGCAGTACCTTCTCTTGCGAGGACTCTGTGGATCCTGGCGCATTCCGGGGTTTCTGTGATTTGTTCACAGAATTATTCCCAGGAAATTCTTTTCGCCTTGCGGATCTCTTTGTTGTACTGCGTAAGTTTCGTTTTGTACGTTACCCAGTCTTGGTTGAGTTTGGCCTTGTTAAATAGCCTTCTCACCTCGGATCTAAGACTCTCTAGGTGACTATTCCACCAGACTGTTTTATTTCTTTGTTGTCTTGTTTGTTCTGGACAGTTTTCTTTATAGGCCGTTTTTATTGCCTCATTTAGTTGGTCTACTGCCAGATCAAGACCCTTCGTTGTGAAGATTGTTGCCGTGCCCCCCTTGAGTGACTCCTCTAGTGCTCTTTCATAGCCTTGCCAGAGTGTCCTCCTTGGGTTACGGAATTTCTTGACGGCTAGTCTAGAAATTGTTATATCAAATCTGATGTGGCGATGATCTGAACACGATGGTTCGTCAGAGACATGCCAGTTTGTGATGGTATCACTGACATCATGGCTCCAAAAAGTAAGATCAAGGACCTCACGCCTGGCTGATGTCACAAAAGTGGGTTCTATGCCTATGTTAGCTATGTCTAACCCTTCACTTATAATAAATTCATTGCACACTTTAAAAACACAAATATTATTCGTATAAATTCGAAAACATTTAAAGCTGCAGAAAGGAGATAAAGAGCAAAGAATGGCATTTTGTTTTAAAATGATGGAAAGAGCAAGTAACTATAGAAATTTTTTAAGAAATATTTGTTTTACCTATAAATGTACATGCACCCTCAACAATGAACCAAATCTTTAGAATTGCCAGTATTCAAGCCAAGAAAATAAACATCGCTTTGGTCATACTTGGACACAATATCCCCAAAAATTATTGTATTTGTGGGAATTATCGTGCACCATACCATTGAACCCTTTTTTATGGACTATAACCTGACAGCAGAAACCCATTTGGACTTATTTCAAAATCAAATTGAACCCGCCTTGAAAGAAGTTGGTTGAGAAGATCAAACGATCTGGTACCAAATGGATGGTTGCCCCGCCCATAATCCCGTATGGTTAGAAAGTACCTGGAAAATGTTTTTAACGGCAATATTATTGGTCCACGGTACCGAATACTTTGGCCAGCCAGGTCACCTGGTCTTTCACCGAATGACTTCTATCTGTGGGATCACTTAAAAAGTGTAAAATTTGAAAATCTAAACCAGCTACAAAATGCTATTTCGTTAAAATATAATAAAATTTTGCAATATCAACTTAGCAACATTAGAAATGAATTTTATAATCGGTTGGGATATTACTTAGCTGTTAATGGGGAGTTGTTTGAACATTTAATTAATTAATGTTTTTATGTTATTTTCAATTATTTTTAAAAAAGTCATTGTATCTTATTTCATTTTATTTCTCCACACCTAGTAAAATATCACGAGTTCAGTTCTCTCTTTTTTGGGATCTATTTTCGATCTTCTGAGTTAAACATTTACAATTATTTATTGCGATGGCTTTGGACTCGAATTTACTGACAATGCGTTTAATGGTTAAAATGTGTATTTTACTTTAAATGTAATGGTTGTGATGTGATGTGCAATTACATTTAATTAAATAATTCGAGATTCGCTTATTAAATTTTTTTGAAACTTGGCACGAGGGTTTGTCAGATTGATCTCTTCAAAAAGTTATCTTACATTTTTTCTGTAAAATGTACAGGGAAGCCAATAATTAACCCCCTTAAAATTTACTCGGCGACGCAACACCCAGTATACGGCCTTAGTCACTCCTTGTTGGATGAATTTTTCGTTAATAGAGGTTCTTAATAAAAATAAATAAAAAGATTAATTTTGTTTCGCTTTATTAAAGTCTTAAATTTTTGCAAATATTAAGCATATTTTTGTTGAGCTACTTAGGTTAGTAGGTTTAAAATTAAAATTAGATCAAAAAAGTCCGTTTGTAGAACGGATAATTTATCTGGTAGTAAAAAAAATGCAGACTGTGCCAAAAATTATTTCCTCTGTGCTAGATATATGGATAGTATAATACACATTAAAATAACATACTCCACGTTTTAAAACAGTGGAAAAAGTACAATTAAAAACAAACTACCTATTAAGATAAGCTCTTTGTTCTCATTCCGAAAGTCTTCAGGACATTAAGCTCAAATTGCCTCTATAAAAATAAAAATCCTAATCTAAATAATTTGTTTTCCTGTATCAGTTTTTACCTTATATTCCTCTATAGTCTCCAGCGAAATTAGATTCAATAATAAAGTTTTATATTAGTTTCTTGGAGAAAACTAAACTACATAAAAGTTAAATTACTATAAATAGAAACCAACGTAGGTTGACACGTTACCGAGTTTATAAATTAATATTATCTTTGTGCAAAGCATTATTAAAGTATTTTTTTATTCTTTTTATGTTAAGAGATATCCGATCCAAACAAGCTTATCGTAAATGACACATGACATAAAAATTTTACTCTCAGTGCTTGATAATTTTGCTTTAAATGAAAGTCATGGCTCGTTTTTGTGTTGCTCAGTAACAAACTAACGGCCGAGTGATGATCGCGTTGTTAAATTTAGCAATGGACTTAGCAATTGTTAAAAGTTAACAACGGTTTAGAATGTTTAACAAAATGTCAAATTTTGACAGGTTGCCTACTAAAATCATTGAATAACACTGACAATGACGTTTTGTTAAACATTCCAAACCGTTGTTAACTTTTAACAATTGCTAAGTCCATTGCTAAATTTAACAACGCGATCATCACTCGGCCGTTATACTACTAAATTTTAAAACGATTTTAACTAGTGGCTTTACTGGCTCACTGTTTAATAACACAATATATCAAAATACCCTACACATTTTTTGAACTTTCATAAATTTGTAATAAATCTATGGATAAATAATTTATAAATCATTTTCATCATTGCAAGTAAACTGAATGCAGCGCATACATTATTAATTCCTTTATTACTATAAGAAAAACAAATAGCTTTTTTCTACAACCACGCAAAAAGTACCATGTTTGCGCTTTAAAAACAAAACACAAAGTTGCACTTTTCGAGGAGCAAGCGTTTTTTCTTTGTCGCTCGCCGAGCGACAACATACTTTGTCGCTCGCTGAGTTATCAAGGAAACCGTAATAGAAAAACGTCAAATTTGACACCACAGTAGGCGTTGAACGGTAGAAACTTCATCTGAAATTGTCATTAAAAATTGTGAGAATTGCACCTTTACCTTTAATATTGTAAATAATAAGAAAAATGACTAGATCTTATATGGATTTAGGTAATAATTATATAAAGAACTAAATGTATATACATATTACAATAATTATTACAATAAAATAAATGGGTATAGTAGCCCCCGGTTTTATTAAATCTGTTTTTATTAACTACTTCACCTTTGCATGTTCCGTTGAATGTTTAATAGTGGTAAAATGCAAATTACCAACTTTAGTTATACAGAATAATAAAAGTTTATGTTTGGAAAGTCCCTACATCGTTCTGACGGAGTTTTCTTCCACTAAAAGTGGTAGAAATGTACTTTATAAATAATTAATTTTATATCTACGTCAATAACTATGTATATTACGACAAATCAAGTGATAAATAAAGCAAATTACAAACTTTAGTTATAGAAAGTAATTAAAAATAGTTATTATGATTACAAACTCTAATTTTCTAAACTTTTCATTATACTAAAGATAGTAGAAATGTATATTTAGTAAACAATTCGGATTATCTATAAATTACATTGATGTCCAAATTATCGCTTTAAATAAAATACAAAACTACCAACTTTAGTTACGAAAAACAGTTTAAAAATTGGTTTGTTGATATCCTTCTTTTATTTTTATTAATTTTGTACTACTAAAGGTGGTAGAAATCTATTTTTTCTGATTCAAACTGATTATATTTATAGCTTTCACATAACACAGGCGAGTATTATGTTTAGATATGATAGGAGGCCATGCTTGCCGCTGCTGTCAAGAAAAATAAACAAATGATTATTTGACGTATCAAAAAGTTTTTAAAACAGCTATTGGTGTTTAATAAATTGATTGTAATAATTATCTGATAATGGACAGTTTTAAAAAGTATAAAATATGTAATTGTAAAGAATTGAGCCATGTCCAAATACGTCATTCCAGTTTAATATACTTAACTGCGCTAATTGAGAACTGCGACCAACATCTTTCGAAAAATGGTTTGTTCAACAGCATTCAGAAAAGTCTACTACAAATTTCGACCAAATATTACAATATTCCCAAAAAAGAATGAATAAAATCACTTCAAAATATTACATATATGTTATCAAACACAGACATTTAATACCGAGTAGTAATTCGCCTGGTTTTTCACCCCTAAAAAAGGAAGAAGTATTAGAAGAATTCCAAAAACATTTAGATATTGTTACACAGAAATTTAAATCATAACGTAATACAATATTATGTAAATAACTAATTAAATTGTTTTCTTTTGCAGTAAATACCTACTACTGAAAAAACATTTTTACAATAACACACATCTGTAGCGCAAAATGATGCTTGCACGTTTTAAAATGTGAACTGTCAAATTTGAGGTTATATCAATAATCATTAATTTTTACCAAATATTTTATAAAATCTGCGGCTGTAGAAAAAATATTGTGTATAATTCGAGCGCAAAGTGACATTGTCGCTCTCGCGAGATAGCCGCGCTCCGCTACGCCTCGCGCGTCAAACATCTCGCTCAGAGCGACAATGTATTACTTTGCGCTCTTAATACACAAATAGCTATTGTAGCATAGAACAATTATTTTCCTCATAATATTATATAATTTATTATTATTATATGTTTTATTATTAAAGTTTTATTTTATTCTGCTTTGTCGAAAAGATGTATTGTCTTATATGACAATAAAGCAATAATATTATGAATATAATAATTAATTAAAGCTTAATAACTGTCTATTTTGAAATTTTTGGAAATAAACGGTCAAGTTAAGGTTAATAACTTAACCATCATGAAACTTTTTTAGTTAAAAAAATACTTAGAAAAAGGTAAAGCGTCCCAATGTGCATATCTTAATATAAGTTTTAAATAGTCCGAAAAAACTACAGTGGTTGCAAAATATATTTTTTGTAATGTTGATTTTTAAAATGACACTTTTCACAACTCCTTAAAGTTGTCAGATATCTTAGTTTTCATAACTAGTTACGAAAAGTAATATTTTTCGCAACTGGTGATGCTAAGTAAGGCATTGGACAATGTCAATGATTTTAAAAAAGTTTTTTGTATTTTAAACTTGAATTAAAAAGAATTATATCATATTTAAAATAAGAAAAAATATTGTTTAAAACGCGTTGAGAAACACTATTTTTCATAACTCACATTCTTTTGCGGAACTCGCTTCGCTCGTACCACAGAAATCTGACAAACTGACTGGTTGAACAATTGTGCAATGTTATGAAAAATAGTGTTTTCCAACGCGTTTTACACAATATTCTTTCTAATTTTGAATGTGATATGATTTTTTTTTTAATTAAAAAACTTTTTAAAACTTATTGACATTGTCAAATATCTTACTTTTAATCACCAGTTGCAAAAAATTTTATTTTGCGTAACTAGTTATGAAAACTAAGATATTTGACAACATTAATTTTCAAAATTGGAAAAAATATATTTTACACCTTGCGAATATCAAAAGAGTTTATCTTAACTAACCAAGAAATCATTTTGTTTTATTTAACTACGTTTTAAAGTTCAGAAAATATTTGCTAAAGAAATTGAAATAGCCAAATATTATACAATGATACAAGAAACTAAATATTTCTATCCCTATTTGATTATATACGATTAGAATATAAATAGATAAGATTTCTATCCCTATTTCGTACGCTTGTCAACGCGTACTCTCCAAATTCGGTATTTCCAATAATGCTACGGGATGAGTGATGTTTGACAATATGCCGTATAGACACAAACTAATGGTGACAATTAATTGTGTGACAGTGAAACCCAGAACGCCATCCCGGCGCTGAAATTGTATAATATGCAATAATTACGTGTAACATACCTTGAATAACTACATTAATTACTCCATTGTACTTGGTGCTAATATTCGAATCAGCTAGCGTTGCAAGACGTTGGGTAGTTAAGTACACATCAATTACTGTTAGACTGATTGCTTGGACAAACTTACACCGGGAAGGTTTAATAGGCAATCCTTTAAGAGTGCATTTACGCTACACCTTAGGGGTCGGGCGAAAGGACGCGGAGACGGTGGGCGGAGACTAACAAACTCCCACTACCACAATTCTCGTAAATAAATCTATGCCTCTGCTGTAACGGATTTTTAAAATATGAGTCGAGTTAAGAGAAAATAGTATCTAAACATTAACGGATTTTAGGGTGACTTCCATTCAAGAAATATTAAAAACTAAATCCAAATTTAAAAAACTATTACAGCAGAAGCCTAGATTTAAGTGTTGGCTTTCATACAGTTTTTGAAAATTATCGATAACTTATGCCGTTTTTGAGAAAAACATTTTGCCCCGAACCCCAAATTGGATCCAATTTTCGCGGCGCAAATGGACTTTAAATGAATATTTTTTTATGATCGTGCATATTTGTGCACGTATTTTAGTTTAAAACTTGTCACTTTCCGCACAAAAGTATACATTTGAATATTTAGACCTAATACTGTATCGAATTGGCTTAATAATAAATTGGATCACTAATTAATAACAATACCTACCAATCTGGATGCTTTTATTTAATCTTCCTTGTTGTATTTTTTTTAATATGCAATTTTTCTTTAAAAATAATTTTTGTACGATTGACCAATAAATTGCTATTTGTAGAATAATTTTGCGCCCATAAAGTAGCACTTTATTGTACTAGTAAAATAAAGTTAATTTATTTTACTAGTAAAATAAGTAATTGTCATTGTCAATAAAATATTACTTTTAAAATTTTATTAAAAATTAATTTAAAATTTAACAACAAATTAATACTTTATTAAACAAGTTTTATACTTCGAAATGTTGGTGCTAAAGTTAGCTAAAATTCCGTCTTTATTGGTCTTCTGCAATTTTCTTTTCATTACACCACTGTATGTGCGTTTTGTATGTCTCTTCGTAAAACGTTCTTGACTTTGCAGGTAGTAAGGAGGCCTTTACTGCTGCTGCAAAAAATTAACTTTAGCCTCTCATAGCAACTGCTGTGGCTGTTGCTTGATCACCTCCCAAGGTAAAACTTTATATAGGTATACTCAAATATTTAATTTTTTATTTTTTTTATTTTAACCACATTTAATTCAATAGCAATTGTACATTAAATCATGTATATAAGCGTACATAAACAGGCTTTATTGACTCATCATTTTATAGCTTTGCTCGCAAGCTCACTCGACCATAAAAATATTTGTTTAATAAAGACCTAATTTATATACTAGTTACATAAATAGCTATTTTAAGTGTATGTACAATTTTTAAAGTATTAAGTTAAATAAAATTAAACCAAATTTTGTTCTGTATTATTTTCACGGCAGCAAAAATAATGTTCCAAGCCGTCAAAATTTGTCAAAAAATTCTTAAGACTTAAAGTTTTTTAACAAGTCAAATAATGGATTATTTCAACGAGGAGCTTCCTGACGATATTGTGAAGGCTGTTAATGAGGTGAATATGAACCTGTTACCAATGTTTCTTATGCCTACTATAAAAATGGAAAATGCTCCGTTTAGTGTGTAGTTGTTATCACATTTGCAAAAATGCCGTCAAAAGTCGCTACCTACTTAAATCTACCGAATCCTAGAACGTTATACAGTCTTAGACCTTTATCGGCAATATTTTAAGCAGATTTAGGCAAAGAAATAACTCATATAAAACGGCTTGGTGGTTGGAAGTCAAATTCTGTCGCAGAAAGTTACTTGGATGATGCAGGCCAACTCAAAAATTCATGGCTAACAACATTCTCAATCATCATTTAAAATTTCCGAAACATTAAACGCATGTCCATTATTATCAACAAGTACAACAACTTTATTTAGACAATTGACACCAGCTATCAACCACGCTGAACCGGTCTCATTAAAATATCAAGTAGCCTCAGCTATAAATTTGCAAAATGCAACGAGTTGTATAATTAATATTAATATTACAAAAAAAA
>JAHBCN010019599.1:0-15917 GCA_019359885.1 Listronotus oregonensis
TTTTTTTCAAATTGTTCAAAAAATTTTAACTTTTAATCCCCAACAAAACCGTAAAAAGAAAATTGTTAATTTTTTAAACAACATTTTAATTTATTTTTTAGTTTAAAATTTAAAAAAATTTAAATTATTTTCTTTTTAATAAGAAAAAAAATAACCCCAAAAAAAGGGTCTTTCGAACATAACTACACTCAGAAAAAAAAAAATCTGTGATAATAGGATTGAGCTTTCAGCTTTCTGACACAGAGTATAGAAAACGTGCTATAAGCAAAGCCAAATAGGCACAGATATCAAACAACTATCCGGAAAATCTCGTCAATTTTGTTTTTAAAACCCGCATTCATAAGTATTAAAATACACTGCAACATCAAACTAAGAATAATATTAAAGGGACAAGTAATACTAATTATGTTACAGGCAGATTACAATCACAAAAATACGACAAAAAAAATCAAACAGCTCTAACAAAACATGAAACACAAAAACAACACACTTTTAATTATAATGAAACAAAAAATATTAAAGAAAAAATCATCCCAAAAAAAAAGAGAGATATAGTAGTTAATGGAAATAAAAAAATAATAAAATGCCATAAATGACAAAAAAGATATAAATAATTTAAATAAAATATATTACAACATTCTTTAATATTCGAAATGCAAGAACACAAATCTCAGTTTTATTTTTAACAGAAACTTAGATATATCCGTAATTCCTATATGTATATTTAAAAAAATAACTGATATAGCTTAAACTAAGCACTGTTATTTTTATAATTAATTTAACATAAATTGAATAAATTACAAAGTGGCATGTTTTAAGAACACCTATGTTTATAGTTTAAAAAACTTCAATAACAATACCGTATGCTCATAGGGGAAAAAACGTAAATAAAGATTATAAAAAACGACCATATCAGACATTGATTCCAAAAGTTTTATATAGTTTTAAGACTTTTTACTATAAGCGTGTTTGTTTTGAATATATGTATATTTTAAATTATTATTGTAAAAGTTTTTAATATGTGTCGTCTATAAAACATACTGTGTGGGACAATTTTTTGTTGTTTTAATTGCTAACACTGTCATTACGCTTGGGGTAAGTCTGGCTTTTGTAATTTTAAACTGCCAAATTCAGAGCAAAAATTCTAATTTTAGAATAATGGTTTTAGAAAAAGACTTGGATAACCAGCCGAAACGCCAGCCTTATATTTTTTTTTTAATTAAAAACATGACATAGTAATTTATCTCTTTACTTATTGTTCTAGACTCTAGACTAAAAAATTTCGAAAGAGGGTTTTCCAAAAATGATTTAGATATTGGGCGTTTATAATTTTTTTTTTGTATTTTGGTAATCTATGATTAGTTGGGGAAAGTTCAGTCATGCAAAAATTGTTCATAAAGGTTCTAAGAGGAACAAAGAGAACTTTTCTTTTTTTTATTTAAAAAAAATTTTTAAAAATTTTTTTTAAAATTTTTAAAATTTTGGGTTTTTTTTTAAAAAAAATTTTTTTTTTTTTTTTTTTTTTTTGGGGGGGTTTTTTTTTTAAAAAATTTTTTTTTTTTTTTTTTAAAAAAATTTTTTTTTTAAAACCCCTTTTTTAAAATTTAATTTTTAAAAAAAATTTTTAAAAATTTTAAAAAAATTTTTTTTTTAAAAACCTTTTTTTTTTTTAAAAAAAAAATTTTTTAAAAAAGGAAAAAAAAAATTTTTTAATTTAAAACCAAAAAATTTTTTTTTTGGGGTTTTTTTTTTAAAAAAAAATTTTTTTATTTTAAATTTAAAAGGGGGTTTAAAAAAAAAAATTTTTTTTTTTTGGGGGTTTCCCGGGGGTTTTTTTGGGGAAAAATTTTTTTTAAAACCCCTTTTGGGTTTTTTTTTTTAAAATTTTTTTTTAAAAAAAAAAATTAAAAAAAAAAAGGCCCCAAATAAAAAAATTTTTTTAAAAAAAAATTTTTTTAAAATTTGGTTTTTTTAAAATTTTTTTTAAAAAAAGGGTTAAAAAATTTTTTTTTTGGGAAAAAAAATTTTTTGGGAAAATTTTTTTAAAAAAAATTTTTTTTAAAAATTTTTTTTTAAAAAAAAAAAAATTTGGGGTTTAAAAAAAAAATTTTTTTTCCTTTTGAAAAAATTTTGGGGGAAAAATTTTTTTTTTTTTTAAAGGGTTAAAATTTCCAAATTTTTTAAAAAAAAATTTTTTTGGTTTTAAAAATTTAAAAAAAAAAAAAATTTTTTTTTTTTAAAAATTCCCCGGCAAAAAATTTTTTGGGTTTAAAAAAAACCCCTTTTGAAAAGCCCCAAAAAAAAAAAAAAAAAATTTTTTTTTTGGGGGGGGGGGGAAAAAAAAAAAATTTTTTGGGGGTTTTTAATTTTTAAAAAATTTTTGGGGCCCAAAAAAAAAAACCGGGGGTTTTTTTTTAATTTTAAAAAAAAAAAAAATTTGGGGGTTTTTTTGGGGCCAAAAAAAAAAAAAAAACCCCAAAGGAAAAAAAAAAAATTAAAAAGTTTCCTTTTTTGGGTTTCCCGTTTCCCCAAAAAATTTTTTAAAGGGGGGGCCCCCAATTTTTTGATGCGGGAGGTAGTTCCGAGAGCTTAATGAGGTTAGGAGGTTTGGGAAAAGTTCTTCGGTAGCACGAGGGTACGTAGATGATAGTGAAAGCTCCAAATTGGCTAATGCTTCCCTTGTAGTTGGGAAAAGTATTTCTTTAATCCGAAGTGCTTGGGGATGGGAAAAATTTGGAAATTTTCCCCTTTTACTTTAAAAAAAAAAAAAATTTTTATTATGAAAGTATATTGTGTAAGTATGTTTGTATTTTCGTAATAAATGCTTAAATGAAGATTATTAATTGTTTATTTATTGGAAATTTTTGGCCTAGGGCGTTATTTTTTTTTAAAAACGCCCTAGGGGAAAAAAAATTTTATTTAACTGACTTTGAATAATATTATTATTTGTCAAATAATATACCCTCAATTAAGGAATATAATGACCGGCTATAAAAATTTAAACGTATAAAGTGACATCATCAGTAAACAGTTCTTATTTTTTTTTCTTTCTATGCACATGGTAATGCGCCAAGCCAAAATTCCGGCCTGACACACACAGTGCGTAGATTACACGAAACATTGCAGCGTATTTTCCCCTCTCATAAAATCCTTATCGTTTCATATAAAAGTATATGATTTGGTATGTAAATTTAAAATTTACACACACAAGCATTTAAATTACCTGTAAAAAAATTAAGAAAGGTATGTCAAGTGGTTTTTAAGAAATTTAGTTTCGAAAACTGCACGTTTTACTACCGACTGACTGACTGACTTATGAACTCATTAAAATTATGAGCACTTCGCGAGGCAGTAGAAACATGAAATTTGGTATATACGTGAGTTTTAGGACAGAAGTAGGAAAAACAATCTGGAATGTGCACATTTTTACTTGGAAAGCCCTGAAACAGGAGCCGTAATATGGTTTATTTGGAGGTACTTCAAGAGTTTACAATCTAATTTAATCTAAGTTACCAGCCGCGATTTAAGGGACATTAAAATGAGCAATTTTCCTACTATGCAGTGTGTCCAAGATAAGAATTAACAGCATGGAAATCTCCGCAAGGGTAAAAGATAGGTGGGTGGTTTAAATTTGGCAAAATTGCGTATTGGGGAGCTTAGTGATAAACTGTTAAAAAATTGAAGTTATATTTCGTACTTTCAAAAATATGGTAAAAAGACATTCTCTTTGGAACATTTGGCGCTACATCTATTGGTAAAGTCAAATTTTTTTTACGACGTTTCGTTTTTCTTAAACCATCATCAACTTTATTTTTTTACGGCCCTGGATTTTTTATTTAATATTTTTAAGCCTTATATTATTCCAATTACAAAAATGTATAACACTTAATATTTACTTATGTGGGCGTAACATATTTGAACGCCTACATAAAAAATCATGTGCGTTTCTTGTCTTACTCGTTATTTCTTATGGAAATATGTTTATTTAACAGAAAAATATCAAGTGTTATACAAAATTAAAATTGAGATTAAAACTACTTTCAAAAATGCCATAAACAATCAAGGGCCGTATTTAAAAAAAAATTGATAATGGTTTAGCGAAAACGAAACGTCGTAAAAAAAATTTACTTTGCCAATAAGTCGCGCAAAAAGTTTCAATAAAAACGTATTTTTAAATTTTTTCTAACTTTTGAAACAAAATCGTAAAAAAATAAAACGGAAATAAGAAATTTTACAACGGTATATTATTGAGCTCCCCAATACGCAACTTTGCCAAATATAAACTACCCACCCATCTCTTACCGTTTTGGAGATCCCTATGCTGTTTATCCTTATTTTGGCCACCCTGTATATTCTGTCTAAGGTAAAGTGCTACTTATCAAGCAAGGTATTTTGAGAAAAAAAGTATGAGATTCCTTTTCCCCTTTTTTCCATTTATTGAACTTAAAGAAAAGGGAAGAGATCGCACCAAAACATTTATGTAACATATAAAAAGGGCCCAGTTCCTATCCAAAAATATAGTCCTCTTAATGTACTAAGATCTTGACTTAGACCAAGTTTTGTCCACAGTTGTATTCCACTTGAGTTTTTGAGTTGGCAAGTTTGTTACTAATCTGTCTATAATATTAAAAAAAACTGTCTGTAACTATAATAAGTACTGACATTCCAAATATCTGGCAGATATTGTTGAACTAAAAGTAGGTATATAAGTCGTAGTTTTAAGACATACATACTAACTAAAACATTCTTTACCAGTTAAGAAGTAAGGATCAAAATATTTGTAATTTTACTCGTTTTATCATATCTTTATACTCAAAAACTTTTGGTAATATAGAAAACTGATAATAATCCCTAAAAAACTTTTAATTGCTCTAGAGCTGTTAACTGAATGGATAAAAAAGAGCTTTTGTAGCATTGTAAAGGTAATAACAGATCACTTAAAAGTTTTGGACTTTTGGATTTTTATGTTTTTATAAAGAATTTATATGATAGACAGAATTACGTGTGGCATTTATTAGTTTTAAACATATCGTTAAAGTTGTTTAAATAAAATGCTGAATTTTTATACCACATTTTATAAAAAGGTCATATATTTTTTGTTAGGTTCTTTAAAATAGGAATGATTTATAGTTAATCAAAAATGCTATTCTATATACTGCGATAACTTGAAATAAATTCAATACACCGAACACAAGTAATTTTTGGCAAAATGCTTGGATCTTTCAATTGGTATATTTTTCGCACTCTTTTCTATGAAAACGTACTTATACAGTACGTCTTAAATTTAAGATATAAGACTGTCGATGATTTTGTTTTTTAAAGCGAAACCTAAGTTATTTTAAGAATATTAAAAGTGCATATTAAGTAAAACATAACTGCCCATGTCAAAATTTTTCTTCCGTGTCGTTTGTAAGATACTAATTAATATATATTTTTTAAATAAATCACAATTCATTCATACTGATATATATATATATTTTTTAATACAGGGTAAAACAAAGTTTTGATTTTTGTTTTTTTTTGAAATTTCAAAATTTAGACATGCGGGATCGATTACCGGCGGTCAAAAACCTCTAACCTTAACTTGTATTGAAAAAACATTATTATTGCAAATAAATATGGGTTAATTTATGGTAGAATTTTGTTATTTAATATTTCGCAAACAAAAGAGACGTCAAATTTTAAATCAACCCTGTACACTGTAAAAATTACAACTGTTTTACAAATCAAATGATACGCAAAATTACAAATCATTGTGTGGCAATACAGAATTCAATACAATCCAAGCAATTTTCCAAGACATGTAAGGAAATGTACTAAAATAGGTTGTAATTTTACAATTATAATGTGGAAATAATACACGTATTGTAATTTTACTGAACTGTTTGTCGATTTTCAATAAAAGTTTTTTAAAATCACAAATATTGTTTGTGACTTACTATAATTTTTAGTAAAATTACAAAAAAAAAAATTAAAACTGAAATTACCATGCTGACATCAAAGGTAATAAATATCATATATTTTTTGTAGAATGTGCTTATTAAAATTACAATATTGGTATAATGATATTACTAAGCAGATTGTTCGTAAATTTTTGTTAAAAATGCCATAGATATGTTGTTGTTTTCCTAAACTTAGTCAAAATGAATTGCATTGTTAATGTACACTACAGTATATTAAAACTTCCTGAAATTTTCGATTAAATTTGTTGAATAAAATTACAATATATAAAATGTAATATTGCTAAACTAATTTCTGGTTAGTGTTAAGTAAATTTTAATAAATTTTTGTAATTCTCCTAAACTAAGTTGGAATAAGTCGTGTAGAAAAATAATAAAACTAATTACAATTGTGCGTAAAAACTTCCAAAACTTTTTTGTAAAATTACAATAGAAATTTTAAACAGTGTGTACATTAGAAGCTAAGAAAGCCCAGCAGACGACAGTCATCCGAAAACTGGGCCAAGTTCAGAGAATGGCTTGTCTCAACATCACTGGAGCCCTGAGAAAAAGCACCAACTAGGGCCATGGAGGTAATCCTAAACCTCACACCCTTGATCATTCGTCAAGGAGGTTGTTGTGATGGTTATGCTATGCCTCCGCACTGTTCGTATAATGCCCGATGTAGGAGTTGGCGCACAGAGACGTGGCTTGTGGATTGAGGCAATAGGTTGGCTTCCACTACTGCAAGCAAAAGTCGACTCTATTGCGCCATATTTTGTTTTTAACAAACCCTACAAAATCGACAGTAAGGGAGAATCGAACACAAACGTGGCAGGTGTAATCAACATCTACACAGACGGTTCAAAAAACAAAAGAAGGTACAGGATGTGGAATATATTCTAGATCTCTAAACTTAAACATCAAATGGGCTTTGGGTGATTGCCAAGTGTCCTCCAAACTGAGCTTACAGGCATAACCATAGCTGCAAAAGAAATAATTCAGTAGGCACATCACTGATAAGGTCGTGCTTATCCATACGGATTACAGACAGGCACTACTAGCCCTGAGGAGACCACGCTATTCCTCAGATCTGGAACTAGAATGTCACCGTGCCCTTGCGGATGCTTCTAGCAGGAACGTCGTCACCCTTTGCTGGACCAAAGGACACGCTCACTCCAAAGGCAACCGCATTGCTGACTCGTTGGAAGGCTGCCGGGACCAAACCTTTTGGACCCGAGCCTTTCGTAGGTCTCTCAGGGTCTGTGATGAAGGACCTAATCAAAAGACACTCTCATCAGCAATTTAGAAGACGATGGGATGAAACAGTGAACTGTAACTTTTCCAGGGAGTTACTGAACTATCCTGACAGAGATACAGCTAAATATTACTGGCAATGCCTAGGGCGAACCTTCGCCTAATCACGGGAGTTCTGACCGGACATTGTCTATTACGAAAGCATCTTTTTAGAACGGGTATAAATGACACTCCTCTATGTAGAGGTTGTGAACAGGAAGACGAGACGGTGGAGCACATCCTTTGTGACTGTCCTTCACTTTCGTCCAAGATAAGATCCATGCTGGGCGAGTATTGGCTTTCCTTGGCCGACATTAAGGAGATTCCCCTCGGCGACGTTCTCATCTATTTTAAATCAGTAGGATGGGCGGCGTACTGAGTGAGAAGTCGCCTTTAGGAGGAAGCACAACGGGCCTACTGAAGCCTAGGTGCTGTGATATCTATCACCCTCCGCATCTTCAGATTCAGATAGAAGCTAAGAAAAATATGTGTCATTTTTCGTTTAATTAACGACACTGCGAAAACCTGAAGTCTCCATCTCTAATAATATTCGAGATACCCAGCAATTACAATTACCTTTTACATTTTATTTCATTGCAAAAACATGCAAACAGGTTGGGTGCCAGATATACATAAATTGTTTATTGAAAATCACCAAGATAATTATACAATTTTATGGAGAGTTAGTACAAATTTTGTTAACTGCAACCATTCTACATTCTACATTCTACTAAACTGCTACATAAATGATCGTGTAAGGTAGTAATGGCATAGCTAAAATACCTTATTTTATACTTGGTGTCCGTCTCTTAAGTTTTACATGAATAAACGTTTTATAGGTTAAAATAATTTAACTTTTTACCATTATATTTGTATATTCCACCAATTAATATAAGCAATTTTATTAATTACTATTTCAAACGGTAAGTTTTAATTTGTATTATTTAATTATCGCGGTTGGATCATATTAAATTTATAAAAATATTTCATATATACCACTTTATAAAAAGAATTTAAATTTTAATATTATATAATATTTTAATTAAATTAAAACAAAGCTTTTTATCTTCCATTGAATGACATTAAAATATCTATTCATAGTTTTTCTCTTATACAAGTCAGATACTTGAATGATTTGACCAAATATTTACTAAGGCGTATATTGATCGAAAGTTGATGAAAACCGGCTGTATTTATAGTCATTCCATTTAAATCGTTATCTAAAAACCACTTGTTGAAATAGAAATAGAAGCTAAGAAAATATATTCTTTTTTTAATAAATTATAAATTACCAATTATAATAGGTTTTCGATTTTTAAAACTATTGAACACTTATTTTAAGCCTAATAGATAATAAACTGGGTGACTGGGGCGACATATGGAAGAAGATGACGTTTAGAAAAAAATCGATTTCGCAGATCAACTCTGCATCACTTAAAATCTCAGAAACAATTGAACGATCCCGATTGTCATTTGTTATTTGACAGTAAATTTGAATTTTGTTAGGTCGGTTGACCGTAAGTTTCCTTATTTGTCTAAATATTAAACAATTTTATAAACATAAAGCCGGCTTCCACCGGCGCGGGACTTGCCAAGTGACTTACCGAGTCATCGGTTTGGCAAACAGTTTGCCAAGTGGCAAGTCGACGAGCCGTCGCTATTCCCACGGCGCGTTGAACAGCTTGCAACGTCACTCGCCAAGTTCTAAATTGCGCTTGACGCACCCGCACTGGATTGTTATTCTGGTGAAAACAGTGGAGTAGTTTGCATTAAGGAAAATGATGAGACGCCAACAAGAACAAAATCAGCGTATTGCAACTTGTGCTGCAGCTTTTATAGTAATGAGCGGTAAATATTTAAAAGCAAATAAAAATTAAGTTTTCTCGTTTCTTTCTTCTTTTTGAGATCCGCAACAGAACATTTCACACTCAAATTGCTTTTAATCCGTTTCCAGCTATCGTGCACCAAATTTCTGTTTTTATGCTTCGTATCCTTATGGAAAATATCGTCATTTACTCAGATAGCCAAGCGGCCCTGAAGGCCATCAGTTCCCCAAAAGTTAATTCCAAACTAGTCGGGGACTGTATACAGGCCCTGGAAAAAGTCGGCTTGGCAAACAAACTTACGGTAGCCTGGGTACCACCGGGACAACGACAGGCAAAGCAGTTCATTAAGACCCGCTCGGCCAAGTTTACATCGGACCAACTGAGCCACAGCCGTAAGGTCGTAAGGATAACGGTAGGTCAACTAACAGGACATTGTAAACTCAACAAGCACCTGGAAAGAATAAACCTGGTGGAGGATAGCCTGTGTAGGTTCTGCCAGGAGGCTGAAGAAACAGCCTTACATGTGTGGTGCCATTGCGAAGCACTATGCAGGCTTAGGTTTACTAGGCTTGGGGAGCAGAAGCCAAAACCGGCAAGTTATATGGAGTGGCCAGTGTCGAGACTCTGGAGTCTAGTTAAGAAGACGGGCTTGGACAAGGTACTCTAAAGAACGATAGGAGAAACCACAATAAATCTGGTAAGGTTGCAGTGGTGGAGATCATTTTTCGCCATCTCCGCTCAAATAATCTAATCTAATCCTTTGGGTTCCATATAGCTGGTTCCCCTTCATATAGTTCCAAAAATTCTCGAATCAAATCGTTAGACCACTCCATTCTGAAAGTAAAATTGAAGTGAAAATAGGAAATTTTAAAAACATTGAATGCACTATATAGCCACCTTTTAACGACAACACAACGCCAGTGAGAGAAAACTGCAAATGCAAGCATTCTGTGTGGGAACGGATTCACTAGTTCGGACAAGTCGAGCCTGCGATGCTCGTTCATCCTTTGACTCGTGCCAAATTTACCGACAACCGACGGGAAAGCCAAGCCGCTTGGCGAACGGGCGAACCTTTGCATTCCCACGGCGCGTGACTCGCCAATTTGCAAGCCAGACTCGCCAAGTCTCGCGCCGTTGGAAGCCGGCTTAAGATGTTCAGAATTTAATTCTATGGATATGTGTAAAATATTGAGCCATTGGGATAAAAACAAAAATGTGGACATTTTTTTTTCCATAAACATATTTTTGTTGTAAAATTCTTTACCATTTAGAAAAGGTTTTCCAGACCTATAAGGTTTCGGCACAATTTTTTTACTTTAGTAGAGTCCTTTTTTCGAAGAAAATTCTAAATGGTATTTTCGAAACGAGTTCGCATAGGCATTTTTAAATACCGTAACGAATTTCAAATTTTAATTTTTTATCTGGAGTTATTTAAATTATTATATTAAATCGTTTAAACGGTAAAAAATAATATTTGAAATTCCGAGTTACGGTATTTAAAAAATGCCTATGCGACAACTCGGGTTTCCGAAAAATACCATTTTTTAAAATTTTCTTCGGAAAAAAGGACTAACTTACTAAAGTAACAAAAAATTGTGCCGAAAAATTACTTTAAGTCTGGAAAACCTGTTTCTAAATGGTAAAGAAAAATTTTTCAAACAAAAATATTTTTATGGAAAAAAATGTCCAAATTTTGGTTTTTATCCAAATCGCTCAAAATTTTACACATAACCAAAAAATTAAATTCTGAACAACTTATCCCCATAAAATTTTTCGATATTTTGACAAATAAGGGGATTTTCGGTCAACCGACCTAACAAAATTCAAATTTACTGCCAAATAACATATGACAATCGGGATCGTTCAATTGTTTCTGAGGTTTTAAGTGATGCAAAGTTGATCTGCGAAATCGATTTTTTTCTAAACGTCATAATAACTTTTTTTCCATATGTCGATGTTGCATACTTTCTGGCGGTCACTGTATATTTAATACAAATGTGGTTTTTTTCATATAATAACAATGTAACAAAGGAAGACAAATGCACATGAAAAGATAAACCTAATAGAAAAAAAATGTAAAATCCTTAAAATAAGAATAAGAACACTGACGGCGGCACATTAAATACAAAGAAGCACATCCCTGTACCTCGTTTTAAAGGTTTTATTACGCCAGGATTTCATATCTTGAGTAAAGCTATTATAAACTATAGCTGCTTGGTAAGAAAAGCACCTTTCAAAAGTAGTCGTGTTGTGCTTTGGGATGGATAACATATTATTGAACCTGGTATTAAGAGCATGGCTCTCATTTCTAAAATGCAGCCTTTCTCTCAAAAAGGGAAGTCATCCTGTGGCCAATCGACTTTTTTGGAATTTAAACGTACGTAAATTCTAAAATTTTAAAGCAATTTTATCTGTCAAGGTTGTAACCATAGCCAGTTCAATTTTCTACAAAATGGCAAAGCAACATCAAAATTGATCCAGTAATTTTGCAGCAATCCATGCGCCCAACAAAAAAATTTGAGTTTTGGAAAGGCGCTTGATGACACCGGACGACCGGTCCAAAGATCGTGAATTTCGACTATAAGAAATGATTTCCGGACAAAACGGTATCTCCGTATTCTCTATAATATAAGGATAAGGTATTAAAAAGTGCAATAAAAAAACAACAGGCTGTCTATGCATGATTTGTACAAAAGCAAAGCGGTCTTTAAATAATAAATACCAATTTTAAAACTAAAAGAAAAATTACTTTAATAATAAAATATGTCTTCGACTTTCATTGTTTTTATAACAAATAAAAATAAAATAAAGACAATGAAAGTGCGAGATTTTAGTGTTATTAAAACCATTACATTATCTAACACTTTCAAGAAAGTTGATATTTTACCTACCATTAAATTAAATGAATTTAAATAATTAGTGTCAACTCAGATTATAAAAACTATGTTTAGAATCAACTTATTTAGTATTTGTTCTCAAGCAAATAAAAACAGTCTAAGCTGCGATGTCAGATTAATAATTTTTATGGGCAATAAATTATTCCTTAATATATCAAAACGTATTTAAAATACAGTTTTTTTTCTAATTGAATGTCAATATTTCACGGAGCGATTGTTGGGTCCATTTTAAGAAGAAAACTTCATATGAAAGTACTTAAGGGTACTTAACCGGATTGACTCTTATATGACCAGCAGAAAAATGATTTTAAAATATAAGGGTATTTTCTCTGATACCAAATCAATAAGCTTGGGGGTGCCACAAGGATCGTCTCTTGGCAGGGCCGTATTTAGGCGGTGGCGAGAAGGGCGCCCGCCAAGGGCGCAGCTACCTGGGGGGCGCAAAATCGGCATATATTTTTTTTCATCAGTTGTCAGTACCGTAGTTATATTATTTTTTTTACTGAAAAAATTAATTAAATAAATAAATTACAACAGAACAATTTTATAACAAATTTTTAACTTAGATACTTAATATAATTATTCTTAATTTATTAAGACTGAAAAAATAAATTATTACTAAAATATTAATTTATCCTGATACCTATAGCGAGAACAAAAAAACTCTGAATTTTTTTAATATTTAAGCTGCAGATATAATAGTATTTTGTAAATTGGAGACAGTACTAGTTCTAAAGTTATAATGTAATTTTCTGGTAGTTTCTGTAATAATCAATGCATCATTAGGTTTATTCTGATGTGTCATGTACTCTTAAAAATAAAAGAGACGTAAATTTATTTCACAGCTAATATATACATATATTTTGAAATCTTTTTTACATTTCGTTGCAAAGATTTTAAATAGTTTATGTAAATACATATTGTATAAGTTTTTAAACGAATGTTTTTATTATTTAATTTATTAATGTACAGGGTTCTCCATAATAAACTACCTACTTTGATATTAAAATAAATTCTATATGCGATAAGTCATTACGTTTTTTTTTAATATTATTATCTTCCATGGCCTTTGGGATTTGAATCAACTTATTTTTAATCGAGTAGACACTTGTCACAAAACTACGTAAAATTTCATGTTCGTAAAAGGTCATTTTTCTAATAAAGCATCATTAGGTTTGAACACATAATTTAATGTTTAGTTTTAATTATCATGAATTATTCAGTTTAACAACAAGTTTTTTTTGCGTAGAAACTTAAAGAGTAACTTATTAGAAGAAGATGAAGCGACAGTACATACCTCTACCGATTTAAATTGGCTTTTAGGGTTTCCGGCCTTAACTGCACCAAACTTTTTTCTGTGGGGCTATTTAAAGTCAAAGGTTTTGCAACGTGCCATGAATCATTTCTTGTCAAATCTTAAAAATTGCATTAAAGTTAATGGCATTTACTGAAAAGACACAATTTTTAAAGTTGTAATTTAGTGTAATAAAATGTTATTTTATTTAATTTTAACAATTTTACTCAGCAATTAAAATGGGTAGTCTATTATGGGGAACCCTGTATAAATGTTACGTTTTAGTAGGCCTGCTATGCACAGTGTTTTTGAAACTACGATTTTATTGTTCACAAAATGTATTGTAAGTTTAATCATCCGCAAATAAGGATATATAGTTAATTCATATTCTATTTCTTTTAGTCAGATACAAACAGTTGTTTTATGTATATTATGTCACTTGTAAATAGTGTGCAAATATTTTTTTATAAAGAAAATTTAGATTGACACAAATTCCACCACAAAATTGTTATTTTAAAAAAACGAAATTCTCCGATCAAAAAAGTTTAAACCTACAACTTTGCACTTTAATTTTGTAAAATTTTCGGGGAAAAACCCCCGGACTACCCGTTTTCGTTGGGGAGTATTCTATAATCCTTAAATCCCCCGTTGTGTGAAAGAGGGGCGAAAATGTTAAGCCCCGCCAAGGGCGCGGTCATACTTAGATACGGCCCTGGTCCTTGGGCCCTTACTTTTTATTTTATATGTGAATAATGCTTTAACCCATCTAAAAACCAATCATTTAACAATGTATGCGGATGATTCAACGGTTGTTGTCATGTCTGATGACTTATTGGAGCTTAGCGCTAACATAATGAAGGTACAGAACGATTTTGAATTATGGTGGAAACGGAATAACTTAATCCCTAATACTGATAAGACTGTTATTGTTAACATGCATATTCGTAAGCTCGAGCAAGAACAATTTTTTGTTGCGAACAACATAGAGGCCTTAAGTACTGTCATATTTTTGGGCACCTACCTGGATTCAACCTGTTCTTTTGATGCACACATAGGACACGTTTGTGCGAAATTAAACTCTGCTTATTTTGCTATTCTTAAATTGAAAAATATCCTGGGTAAAGCGAGTTTAATGGCCGTATATTATTCTTTATCTTACAGTTTTCTTAATATAATGTAATTATCGGGGGTTGCAGTAGTCTATGTAAAAGGGTATTAATAACTCAGCAGAGAATATTAAGACTAATTTTTAATATGGGACATGTAGACACGTGCACTTTTCCATGTATTTATATATATATATATATATATATATATATATATATATATATATATATACGTATGATTTCAAATTTGGGGATTCGGTCTTAGGGCTGAAGTAAAACTCTTTTTTATAAACGCCGAGCTTTCGAAATTTATTTTTTCCTTTTCAAGGCTACAATATAAAGAAAATTATATTAATCAAAAATTAATCTACAAATGCAACTTATTGTTTTAAAACGTATATTGAAATATAAACTTACGTGCAAAGTGAGTTTTCTTAAGGCTAATAAATTTTTCTGTTTCTCATTAAGCTCAATTTTTGTTTAATTTTGCCCATTTTTAAAGTGATGTAGTTCTATTCCATATTGTTGCGTAACAGTTTGGTAGACTAGTTGAATACAAAGATTTCAAATTCTTGGGGATTCGGTCTAGGGCTGAAGTAAAACTCTTTTTTTACTAAACGCCGAGCTTTCAGAAATTTATTTTTTCCTTTTTCAAGGCTACAATATAAAGAAAAATATTTTACAATTAAAAAATTAATCTTTGTCCGTTGCATAAAAGAAATAACTTTTTAAAAGATCGGATAAAATGATAAAAGATAAATATAGGGTTTTATTGAGTAAATACGTTAAATATAAGATATGGGTTGGAATACATTTTTTTAAATGAAAGTTTATGTACAATGTCTTTTTTTATATTATTTTTGGACTTTTCTTTATTTATAGAAGATGCCTAAGACTCAAAAGTATATTCTAGTATTTTTTTTTATATAATGCAATTTTGTCTCCACGGACATAACAAATAATGAATACCAGAGATCCATCATTAATAGGTGGATAATATCTACATTCATTTAAATAAACTTCTTATTTAACCAGCAATTTACTTTTAACTCTAAAGGGTAAAAGTACATTCGATACAGTGTATTATTAAATAAAATTTTTATTTACCGTTGCCAATAAAAATTATCTTTTTATTTAATTATATTAGTTTTATACTTGTGTTATAGGGATTATTAGTTTTAAGACATTATTTAATAGCAAAAGCGTTTAATAATATGTAATTCATTAAACACATCGATATTTATATGTAGTTGATGGATCGTTAAGCTATCTTAAAACTGAAACTTATTTATATAAAGATATAAAATATACTAAACACCTAATTGGTTTTAAAATGGTCTTAGCTACTTACAAGCAATAACTCTATAGGTGTTGTCGTTCGAGATACATTTTTTGACATTGAAACGTCGATTGCAGCATATCGACTTTTATTTTTTTTGTAACGGGAGGTAATATATTATATCTCATATAACATGTTTACTATTAACATTATCATGATTATCAATATTATTAATATTAATAATATTATTACTATTTTTCATCACCAGTTGATCGGGCGA
>JAHBCN010019600.1:0-15868 GCA_019359885.1 Listronotus oregonensis
CGCAAAGAACCGCGTTGGGTATGTTTATACTTGGTTTAATTTGTATGATTTCTAAAAAGGCAAAGGTACTTGCTAAATCATTGTTAGTATATTAAAAGATCACAATGATTCTCAGAAAATGATATATTTTAAATAACTTCGGCGCTAAAAAAAAACGTGATTTGTTTAAAAATACAAATCCCAATCCCAATTTATCCTTTAAAATAATTCTTCCAACCAAAAATTAATTAAA
The DNA here is from genome assembly GCA_019359885.1 of Listronotus oregonensis. Taxonomy (NCBI): domain Eukaryota; kingdom Metazoa; phylum Arthropoda; class Insecta; order Coleoptera; family Curculionidae; genus Listronotus; species Listronotus oregonensis. The sequence goes on from JAHBCN010019600.1 coordinate 233, forward strand.
TGCTCATAAAGACCTGCCAGTTGGGGGAGTAACATTTTTTATATTTTTGATACAACCAGACTTCACCTTTGAACTATACAGTACCATTTAATAATTAAATTAGAGTACATTTTTTTATAAGACTGGATTTAGTGCTTGACCAACGATCAGTGCTGACATCGATCGAACGGAATCCTATTAAAAAAATGTTGGATCAACTACATCGCGAGCTGATAGACTGTTAGGCGCGTATAGCATACTTTTTTTCTTCTTATGGCCAGGTTCGTCGATGTCAGCGCTGACCGTCGGTCGGACTGGTTCCAGCCATAAAACCCCTTTTTACCCGACTTACCGGAGGGTTTAAGGGCAAAATAGGTTTTAAGAACGGCAAATTTTAGTATAAGGAATATATATATATATATATATATATATATATATATATATATATATATATATATATATATATATATATATATATATATTTTTTTTTTTGTATTAAAAAAAAAAAAAAAAAAAAAAAAAAAAAAAAAAAAAAAAAAAAAAAATTATAATATATGTACAAAAGGGGGTGGCCAGATAAGGATGCAAAGTGGTGTTTTTTGAAAATTTATTGGTCGAAAACTTGGGAAAAAAAAATTATGATTTAAGGGGGGCAAAGAATACCGTGAAAAAATTTTTTTTAACCCCCAAGATGGTCGCTGGGGGCGTAACCCGCCATCTTAAACTTTTAAGTGATTTTTCACTTCTGGACAGTAAATGTTACCAAAAAATATATGTTTTTTTAAAGCCCTCCAGTATTTTTGTTTAACACTTTGTAACGTATCAAAATTAAAATAAAGTGGTGGGGGGTAATTCAATGTTTTTTTAAATAAACAGCTGTAACTCCTAAACGACTGAACGGATTTTAACAAACTTGGTCTCGTTGGAAAAAATTTTTGCTCCAATAAATCCGTCTTATCTTGATATGTCTGTTCTTAGTAATGCCCTCTAGAGCGGTTTTTGATCTAATAACAGAAAATTGCAAATTCTCTAAAAATTAAATGCAATAATATGACTTTTTTTCATAAAATGTGGTAAAATGATAAGCTAAATAGGCCCCAGTGAAAACCGTATCTCGATATCTTATTAGTAGCCTGAAATATTGAAGAAAGAAAAATTTAGTTATCTTTTTAATTTTAATAAAAACCCCTACACCGATATTTTTTGTTATTTATTTGTCTTTTTTCAAGGTTAAGTGATAAAATGTCTTAATTTAATAATTTTTTAAATAATTAAAATATTTTTTTGTTCAAAAAATAAAAAAAAAAAAACGAGGGGCATAATAATCAATGCATATAAAATGCAAGTGCCAAGGTGGGCAGAATATTGAAGAGTAGGTCATGGAAAAAATCAAATGCCTAAAATCAACTTGTCAACAAATATTAAAATTAGGCAGACCAATTTGTGTTCGTTGCACAAAAGTAAAACGTTAAAACTATTAAAATGCCTTTTACAAATGATGAAGGTGGGATATTTGCGGTAATTTTGAATGTGTTAAAAGGGTTGGCCTCAAAGGGTATACAGAGCTCGATATCCAAATCGGCGTTTACGCGATGCGAGAATTTTTCCGCGTTTATTGCGAAATTTGCTATTACTGGCAGCCTTCGACCCCAGTTGCGAAGACACCTCTAGAACAAGGAAGAAAATTTTAAGTCTTAGATACGGGGAAATTTAATTTCGTTAGTACGAGGCAATGTCTCCGCGTTGGGAATATACGGAAATACTATTCAAACATTTTAAAGGATCACGGTAAGTTTTTATGTCACAAAAATACTACTTTGCATATTTGCAATGTGTTTCTTTCAAATTTTTAGACTGCGCCCATATCATATGGTTTTACATCAAGCCTTGAATCACGAAGACTTTGACCGACGGTTAGATTATTGTCATTGGATGTTGGGCATGATTAAAAAATAGGGAATTTTATCCGGTTCTTTGGGCAGATGAGGCCACTTTTGGGAGTGATGGAAACATTAATTTGCATAATATGCATTTTGGTCCACAACAATCCTCACTGGTTCGGGAGGTCCAACATCAAGGAAAAGGAGTCTCAAGTATGGGTGGATTCTGGGAACTATTATAGGTCCCTATTTTTTGATCAACCACTTGGTGCCGTATTTCTTGATTTTCTGGTAAACCAATTGCCTCTTTTTAAGATATCCCCTGCAATTGACAAAATATGTTTTGAATAAAGTTTCCCCCCACATTTCTCAAGAAATTTCGGAAATTAGATTTAAGGGTATTAACAGAGGTGGAAGTCTATTTCCTTGGACCCTGGGTCCCCAGACCTCACCCCCTTTTTGGGCTTCCCAAATTGGGTGAAAAAAAGGACCCAAATTCAACCAACAACGAGAGACGAATGAAAATCGAATACAGGAAGCCATTCACAGCCTGTCAAAAGCAGAAATTAAAGCTACTGTAATGTCTACTCATAAGCGGCTCCAACAATGCATTAAGGGGTGATGGAAGACAGTTGAGCAGTTAAGGAGGCCTTATTTTATTTCAAAATCGGTATTTTTATTATGCCTCTGCGTTTTTTTTTTTTTTTTGAACAAAGAATATTTTAATTATTTAAAATTTTAAATTAAACATTTTATCATTGCACCTTGAAAAAGATAAATAAATAACAATAAATATCGGTAATAGCGTCTTATTAAAATTATATGATAACTAAATATTCTTTCTTCATATTTCAGACTTTCAAAAAGTATTGAGATACGGTTGGTTCACTGACCCCTTTTAGCCTTTTTCATTTTACTAAAAAATTTTTATGAAAAAATCATATTTTGCATTTAATTTTTTAGAGAATTTTGCAATTTTCTTTATTAGATCAAAAAACGGCTCTAGGGCATTACTAAGAACTAGACATATCACAGATAAGACGGTTTGATGGAGCAAAAAATGTTTTTCCAACAAGACCAATTTTTTTTAAAACCGTCTGGCGTTTAGGAGTTACAATAAAAAAAACATTAAATTTTCCCCCTCGGGAACCACAAAATTTTTCGCCACAATGGAAAACATTTACTGGGTAGATTTCAGTGAAAATCACAAAATTTTAAAAGATGGCGGCCCCCCTGGTGACCATCTTGAAATCGGGGAAAATATTTTCTACGGATTCTTTGGCCCTCTTTAGTCAAAAAATTTTTTACCGCAAGTCTCTACGAGGGAATAGTTTCCAAAATACAGAACTTTTCATTCTTATCTGGCCCCCCCATTTGAAATTATTAAATTTTTCCTCAAAAAGTAACGGAGATATATGCTGCCTGCATATTAAGTAAGATATCTGGCTAGGCCCCGGGTAATTTTGAAGGTCAAACCCATTTGAAATCAATTTTAAAAAAAAAAAACTACTTTTTCTTTTTTATCTTCTATGTATACCTTACTTCATAAAAAAAATGAAAATTAATATGTTTTTAGAATGTGAAAATTTTATGATTTTTTCTCTATTTTTTGTACTTTCTTTGCAATAAAAAATAGTACAAATAAAGATATATTGTAGGATTGAGGTATACATGGGGCATATTTAAATAAAGAAATTATGTCTGAGTTTATAAGGGTTGATTAAAAACTGCAGGAGCTTGAGGATAAAATTCAAAAAAAAGTTTTGGCGATTTAAAGATAAGTAAAAAAAAATTTAAGGCAGTAATCAATTAATTTTAATCAACTTACTAATTAATCAAATACTTTTGAAATTTGTATCCAAATACTATTATTAAAAGAAAGAAAAAGAACACCCTAACATACTGACCACTGCAGTTTGTGGCCCGTTCGACCGACTCAAACGTTTTATAACATAATGGAATTTCTTACAGATATTTTCGGGAGAATATTTTTGGAGTGGGTTTTTTAAATCGGTTTTAAAAACAAAAAAATATATATATTTTTTGCCAACCTCTACACCTATTTTCCCCCATTTTCAATGGCAGGGCGATTAGGCGAGAGGCGTGTAAACACTTTCCTCTGCCCCTTTCATCGAATATTGAAAAGTTGCCCCTTCAAACTTATTTAATTGAAAGTGGGAAATAAGATTTGACACACATGTTAAATAAAGAAATATGGCAAGAGGGCGGTATGTTTTGCTTTATTTTCTTTCACTTAGATATTGCTAATTTATATTCTTTTCTTTACACAAAATCCCTATCCCAAGACCGGCGCCAATCTTGTTCAGATTTTAGACAATAAAAATAAACATATACTTTTTCAGATAATAATTATGAACCGTCATCATCTAAAAAAAAATTAAATTGTAAGAAAATGGACACAACAATCGGGACAGTCGTGATCATGAAGAATCTGGAAACAGGGGAGGGACTGAACCTTTAATTTCCAACTGTTAAAAGTGAAATAAGGTTAGTATTTAATTAAATTTACCTACTAATATTTTTTTACCTAAAGACAATTTGGGTGTGAAAATCTAAAGTCGATGTTTTAAGGTTGTAGAATCATGAAATAATTAGATATATACCGCTGTCTGTGGAATACTACCATATTATCGAGATGTAGCATGTGCAAAAGACATTCACTATAATTTTGTTTAACATACTTAAAAACGGTCAACATAGAAAAAAGGAAATAAAAAAAGATTTGGTCGTTTGTACATTATTGCTTTTTTGTAAACTGCTGATTTAGCTTTTAAAACTAAATGCGTTTCAGGTAAAGCTTTACTAGCCCACACTACTGTATGATATAAGAAAAACTAAATTTATTTTTTAATTAATAATTATATTTGAACCTAAAAAGTAGGAATCGACCGATACCGATGGATCGGTTATATTTTTTTATTACGGACATTTTGCTGCGAAAATTAGGTAAAATTGATTTATATAAGGAAATGTTTAAAAAAAAAAATAGAAATAAAGTGTTATCGTTCAACATTGCTTAAAACAACACAGCACAAACTCGATGTTCGGTGAATCCCAAAAAACTTACCAAACCCATTAAAATCCTTTAAAAAGATCACCAAGATTTTTAGTAAGAACAGTCCTTTTATATCAGAAGTAATACCATTACTCAAGACACACAGACTACTAAAACAGCTTAAAATTCTTTAAATAAAAGGTGCAAAGACTACTTCACTGATAAAAATCTTTTTTTGGCCACTTTATTAGACCCAAGGTTTAAAACATGTTTTTCGACAATGCTTTATCGCAAAAAACCTATACAGATTTAAAAAATGAAATTTTAATACAATACCCCAATACAACAGACCTGGTAGAGGTAATATCTCCGATGTGAGTGACAATGATGATGCTCGGATAGCAAAAATTGCTAAGAAAAAAGTAAACCAAGACAATGTTTATGATTTTATTCCTCATAGTTTGTTTTGGAATCCCTTTGTGAAATTTACCAGTACGCCGGTAGTAAATCGCCATTAGATAGGGAAGCTAGTGATTCAATTAATGAAATTGAAGGGGAACGTAAAATGTATTTTGAATTACCCAAAATATCAAAAAATGAAGATCCTTTGACTTAGGGGGCAAATAAAAAAGACATTTTAGCACACCCACCAAGTAAACAGCTTTTCTCTTCAGCTAGAACATATTTGAAAGTGCAAGAAATAGTCTAAGCCGAGAAAGGGTAGAAAATTTAATTTTATCAAATATAACTTTATTTTTTTAAAATAATCTTTTTCCATATTATTTGTTTTTTTGGTATTTTTGAATTAAAAATATACTTAAGTCGTTTTTTGTTTAGTAATTGTGTATTAATTTCTTTAAAAAAATCCTTATCATTTAAGATACTTACAATTGATATTTTTATAAGGCCGATATTGCACTTGAAATATCTGCCTATTCCTATATCGGTATCGGTCGATCCCTACTAAAAAATATATTAGGTACAACCCTAAATTTCATGTGAGCCAGCACCCTGTACATAGGATATTTAAAAAAAAGTTTTATTGCAGTTTTAAAACAGTTAAACAGTAAACTGGTAACAACGTTATGTTTTAAAATCTAATTAGATTTAGCTACTAAACTATGTACCTGATAACATTGCATAACTTATTTTTTAGAGAAGTAAAACAAGAAAACCCTGGTCCCAGTACAAGTAAGCCTATACCGCTTTTACTTAAAAGAGAGGACAACAAATGGTACGTTTTTGGCGAAAGTGACTCCTCTGATTAGCAGTAAATTTAAAAACTAAGTGTTGGTTATTTGGTAGCTTTATTTAAATTTAACGCGAACAAAAACAACCTTAGGTAAAATTACTTAGACTACTTGTAGGATGAGATTCTGTTTGTGTTTTTTTTTTGACTTGTTACAATTTTGGTTAAAAAAATTAGTGTTACTATTTATAGCCAGGATAAACAGATACATTTTAAATTAAATGTCAGTTGGAAAAAAGAAAATATAGGTTGGTAGAGAGATTCCATTTTTTAGTATCAGGAATTATTGTCACTGTATCTATCGTGTCTTCTATTATAAGGTATTAGAGTCAAATTAAAACTTACTGAGTATAACTGACTTTTATAGAATAATGTTTTATTTAATTTTAATAATAATATATTTACCTATAAAGTACACTTACGAATCAAAAAAGAAAGTCCAAAGCAAACACAAAAATCTACAGATGTTGGCGAGGTAAAGGCTTATGGAAAAAAAGTATTCTACACAAAAATGTAAGACCATAATTGGTGTGGTGATTGTGCTTATAAAAGACCTGTAGTAGTCAAGTCTGACCCGCAGCAACATATATCTCAACTTGTTTGAGCAGTGAACTGCAAGAAGGCAAGTCATGTATCAGTTTAAACCAAAACAGAAGCGGATGACATTCTTCTAAGGATTTTAGACCGCAAAGTTGCAACCTGATGTCAAGCTGAGATCTTGATATGGAAATCAATGTTTGAAAAGTAGATATTTCATAAATTTCTACTTAATTTTGTATAGCCTATCCTCGTGTTATATATTAAAAACATAAAAAACTAAACCAGCATTAAGTCATAATGTGGAAAAAAAACTGCCACAAAAAATATTATTTCTTTTAACCTGAGGTATTTGTTCTGACCTAAGTTAATGTTTTTTTTGACACAAGCACAAAACACAACGCAGCCTTTTGGGGTTTTTGTGCTTTATCTCCCATTATCATTTATACCAATCCTCCCATAATTGTTTCTTCTTTGAGTCTGTATAACCCCGAGACGGGTTGGTTGATATATTCCTGTGAGCTCATTTTCGGTTGCCCAAATTTTGCCTGTCTTTTGTGATTTTACGCTTCACATTCGCAAAGGATATGGTAGAATATTTCTTCTTCTTTCCCCTCGTCGCACATTCTGCAATTTGGATCCCCATTTTTATGAGCCTATCTTGTGTAGGTGTCCTCTAAGGTTATCGTGCCCTGTTAGCAGCCCTACTGTTGCAAAGTCTTTTCCTACTTTATCTGAGTAGTTCTTCCTTCGTTCTTTTGGACGAATGCAGTATTTGCATAAGCATAATAAATTTAGCTGCAGTGTTTTAGAATATAATTAAGTTAATATTTAATTCGTTTAAGTGACTAATTTCATAATTCCATTAAAGTGTTCAGGATTGACAAGTTTTTTTATTAATAAATTATTACTACTCTGTGTGATCGTTTTCCAATGGTCCATCAGGACCAGTATCCTTAAATAAATCAAAAATTATTTATAAATTAAAAAGATATCTTGCTGTGCTTATAGAGGAGTTTTTAATTAATTTTAGAAATGTAGTTTTTATCAGCTTCAAAATTATTACTAGCAGCTGGTCTGCTAATTTAAATGATTTTATCTTTTTAATTTACCTGTTAAAAAATAAATTGAATAAGTCCGTCTTTTATATATCATTATCACAGCCCACAAAGGCTTGTTTCAAGCTTAAGTTCTAGATACCATGGGAGCTAGCTTTTAAGATGTTTAACCCAAATTTTCTTAATTAACTTCTAGGTAATGTGATTCTCGCCCGATGTTGTTTAACTTTGCGGATCTGATGGGAAGTAGTAATGGGTTTAAGCTTAAATGTCAAAAAAAAAACATAAAACCTTAATTTATAATTCTTATATAGCAAATGTGTTCAAGGCAGTTACCAAATAACCACCCGCATTTTAAATATTATTGGCTAGAAAATATTATGTGCTCTATGCAGTTAATAAAACCGATGTGTTTATTTTTAATTAATGTACAGTTATTTATATTAATTTCTTCTATTGGTTACTACAATAAATTATACTATTCTAAACTAAAGTGTAATCTTATATTATTTATATTTTATTTTTAATTTAAAATATTTATGCCATTTCGACAAATAAGTGTTGAAATAATTTATCTGGTATTGTATTTGTATTAATTAAAAATTATTTAAGGTACATTAAGTGATAATCAATAAATTATTTTTAAAATCTAATTTTGAGTTGTGTTAAATTTTTTTTTTATTGAATCTTTATTGTATATATTATGTATAGGTTACATATTGTTGTAATTATATTTTTAAGTGAAGAAGGATTTAGTTGTAAAATTAGTTGTTTACTGTAGACTATTGAAAAGCTTTTGTTTTTACCATTTTATTTTTTTTTGTCAGGTATAAAAGGTGGATGCCGTTTTTCCTAGATTATGACATTTTAAAACACCTAATATTTTTTGTTTGTCGCCCATTTTATTACTTATAATTAGTCCAAGTATCTTTATTTACATCTACAATGAATTGGTAAACAAATCAGAATGGCAAGTACCAAACAAAGCTTTAAACTTGCTTTTTATTGAATTTTTACCATTTTACACGTTTTTTGATTTTTATCTTTAATATTACACTTAGTAAGCTTATAAACTAGCATTTATTTATTTTGATGCATTGAGCGCATCATAAATTTAAAAAAGATCAAAAAAGTGTAAAATGGCAAGTTTAAAGGGTTTTTTTTTGGTACTTGCCATTTTGACTTTTTTACCAATTCATTGTAGATGTAAATAAAGATACTTGGATTTTCACAAATCTGATAAGCGAAAAGGGGCAGAACTTTTCCCACCTCCTTTGGATTTAAAAATGAAATAAACTGTTTTTTAGTAAAATGTTCAGCCCAATTCTATAATAATATTTAATAGGTAATGAATTAATATTTCAAATTATAATTTTTTATTTTAACTAAAAAAACATTCTCTCTGCTGTTTAGTCTTCTTAAAATGAATATAAACATTACAAAAAATTGATATAATATAAAATTACAGTATCTGAAATTAAACATCTCGCATCATGTTACACATATTTCAAAATTATTAATATTTATTTTAATTTAATGAAGCATATTGTAAAAGCATTGTTTGACATTGATATGAAGAAAGCAGCAAAAAATTGTTTAAGAGCTTAAAGTTTTTTCTTCGGGTCATTTTAATTTTAGAGTGACAAAGCAAAAACAACTGACCTAAAATGTTCAAGAAGTTGGTAACCATGGTTACAAACATAAATGCCTAATGGGTGGGAGGCTTTTTCGTAAATTACTTTTGCTGAAGTGATTTTTAAATGAAATGGCCCTTTATAGAAATCCACATCTGTTTGCAGGTAGCATTTAAATTTTTAGACAAATCAATAGGCAGTCGGAGAGTTTTAAAATAATTTATTAGCATTACTGGGTGTTTTTTAATCTATTTCTTTATTTTTACTGGCCGGAATATAAAATAGTATGTATAAATATTAAAAGATTTCCAGCAGCATTATTTTTCTTTAGTTTTAGTTCGAGTCTAAATTGTGTGTCTACTATTGTTGAAATAAATTTATAAAAATTGAGAGCTTCGTGCATCTGACTTTGACTGGACAAAAATATTAAATAGGCTTTATAATTTTATTTTTGATAACAGCAACGGATTACAGTGAAATACATTTTGAATAATTTTCAATAATTACACTAATATAGTAATACATAGTAATTTTTTAATTAATCGCTTGATTTACTTGCAACGTTGCCAGATGTACTTATTGATCTTTTACTAAATGGTATTTTTTATCTATTGTTAAAAGCCTTGGCCTCTTAGGGTTTTTTTTGGTTTTACTGCTGTGTTGAGCCAGGCGGTCATCTTTAAATGAATGAAAACCTTTGGAGTATATTAATATTTTTGGGGTTATCTGATCCCTATTAAAGCAAAGGTAAGTTACTCAGACTAACAGAGAAAAAAATATATTCATTTATAGTTATCACAAATTTATATAACTGGGTATGGGTTTTAATTCAATCCAATGGTCTTATTGGCGAAATTAATTTACTTACTTTTAAAATCTAATTACAGACTTGGCAGTATGAACGGAATGTCATAAGCCCTCAAAACAACTAACGCCCTTGTAAATGCTTTGCCAGTATTGAATTACAAGGTTAGTTCTGGTTAGTTTAGTTCACAGATTTAATATCCTACGGACAAGATGGGTAATTGAATCACAAATATGGATTAAAGATCTCTCTCCAAATATTTTCATGTCTTTCTCTCGATTTGTTTACGCTGGTTTTATATAGCATATTTCTGAAAAGCTGTAAACTCTCAATGCATCTCTTTTTATTGCAAAATGTAAACAAGACACGATTTGCTAAACCAACTATATCCTTTCCGACAACAACCGAACCTTACCGATTACCCTATCTGTCAACCATGACGTGTACCAACGTAAATATTTACGCCATTTGTTGTGGTTTAATTTTCTTGACGATTCGTTAAATTTTGTGGAGTTTTTCGGTGTTTTAAAAGTGAATTTTTTTAATAAAAACAAAAACCTATATTTATTGTAAATCCGAAAATATTTAAATGACTAATAAGTGTGTGGTTTGCAAGAAAAGAGGAAAACCAGGTGATTGTTTATCATTCCATCTGTAAGTAAACAAACTCGAAAGAGACAAATTCAGTGTCGGAGTTTTTTTTTAGTTAGTTATTAATTTTATTTTTATAATTTTTTTTAAATATTTTAAGTATCTATAATCGTCAGCTGAAAAGAATATGGTTGGAATCCAGAATCTACTTCATAAGCTAAATGGACCTATGTTTGTTCCGACCATTTTAGTAGTGGAGATTATAATTATTTAAAAACCGGAGCTAAAACTTTAAAAGCCTCTGCTGTTCTGTTCCAGTTCTTGCTAGCACAAGCACTGCTCAAGTACCATCCAGGTTAGTTTTATAATTTTAAATTGGTACCTACATATGTATTTTCATCTTGATATTTATAGGACTGAAAATGACTCTGTGTCGTCACTATCATTACAAGTCAGATTTCAACAAACTGGACCTCAGAGTAAAAAAAGGTGTGTTTAACTTTTAATATCTTTGTATTATGTATTACTTTTACCTATTCTTGGGTATTTTGTATTTTGTTTGTAAAATCCTATAATTCAGTGTTAATTTCATGTATAGAAAAGCTGAAAAGTCAGACTCGGACTCTTCAACCATAACTATTAATAGTGCCTCAGAAATAACTTTGATAGCTTCTTATAGAAGTGATACACTAACTGCATCCCCAGAAGACTCGGTTTCAGATATGGTTGAAGTCACCCATGTTGAAACTACACAAAATGAAAATATAAGTATTAGTCCATCGATGAAAAGGTTAGTTGCCTAAATTATTAATTAAAAAATATATAAAATTAGGTTTTTTCAGTTCTTCGTTTATATCAACATCAGAAGCAAGTGGATCCAATTTTGGAATATCACCACCATCTGCTAAGCGGTAATTTTTTAAAATATGTTTCTACTTTTATAAGAATTGTACTAAGTACAAGTAACGTAAGTTGTTTAATCATGATTCATAGTGGTTATTAATTTTAGGATAAGGTTGTCTCGGAAACCTATAAAACGTTATGTTGGAGAAGTTTCTAGTGGTGATTTTTTTTTCCCCTCAACCTCAAAACAAGCATTTAATTTGGCTAAAACTAAGATGCAGTTATACAAAAAAAAATTCTCAATATGAAAAGGTATAATGCAAGAATGCGAAAAAAGGTGACAAATTTAAACTTTTTTTTTGAAACAAAAAAACCTAATATCAGATGCTCAAGAAGTTGTTGAGGTAAATAGGTTATAATAATTTAACAACAAGTCACAAGACAAATACATCTTATGTTTAGATTGCTCACCTGGTCCACATCAGAAATTGTTAAAAGATTTTGAAAGGTTCGAAGAATCAAAAATATACTCCAAGACTAGGGCATTTGGTTGACTTTCTTTTATTCCCCAAGAGCTTATAATTATGTCCGTAAAAATTTTTAAAAAATTTTTTACCACATCCATCAACAGTTTCCAAATGGTATAAAAAAATTGATGGTCAGCCAGGATTCACACAGGAAGTTTTTAAATTACTGCACCTTAAAATAAAAGAAAATATCAAAAAAAGGTAAACCCACCTATGGAAACAGTGATTACGAAATGTCAATAAGGAAAAAAATTGAGTGGACAGGGAAGAAATTTGTGGGGTCGTGATTTGGGAAGTTCATCAGATTCCCTCCGGCCAAAGAAGTATTGTTTTTGGTAACAAGTGTCAATGGAAACTGGAAAATTGTAGGAATTTTTTTATTGTGGGTTGTCTGGTGCTGAAAGAGCCAATTTGTTAATTGTTTTGGAATTTTTACACCCTTCGGGTATAACAATAACAAAATAAAGGTGCGCACAAATTAAGTTGGCTAAGCGTTGGGGCAAACTAACTGATTTTGATAACTTTTTTTTTGGTATGATGGCCTTACAAACTGGTGTATTGGCCAAATTTTGATAACTTAAAACTTATTTTATCAACAATTACCAAAAAAGAGTTTTATATTTTTGTTTGCCATATGATCAAATTAATAAGAAATTGTTTGGGAAATTAAAAATAATAACAACAAAAGAAAGGAAAATAATAAATTGGGGAATACCTAGTTTCATTGGTAAATTTTCAAAATGACGAAGGTTTATCGCGGGGCAAAATTAAACAAACATCAATTTTAAAAGAAAAAATGAGAGTTAAAACCACACAAATGTTTAGCAGGAGTGTATCTGATCCCCACCTTTTTAGAAAAGACTTAAAAATAGAAAAAATTTAAAGGAGTGCAGAAAGCCAAATTTTTCTACTTTTTAATGATTTTTTGATATCTTAAATTCTAGGTCAAAATTTGAAATATTTTTATAAAAAACATTGTGCCAAGAAACTACAAGTTTTTAAAAAATTTTCTGAAATGAAAAAACATATAATAAATTTATATTTAAAGAAAAACCTATACCCGAAGTAATAGAAAAACTGGTTTTCTCGGTTTCCTTATTGGGAAAGGAAAGTTTCAAAAAAATATGACAAATACGTCATTGAGGGAAATTTAATTTTTTTTGTTCAAATTTAGTCAGGACCATTTGGAGACACTTTGGGTTTAGAAGAAGTTTGCATGGATTTAATAATAATCCCATGTCCCGTTTACTTTGCACAAAAACTTTTAATTTCAAAGAGGTGGGGAGGGAGAACAGCAAATTATTATTTTAATTTGGATGAAACTTATATAAATGGTAGTGAAAAATTACTTTAAATGATGAAAAAGAAGATCTAAAATAGCGAAGAACAAAAACTTTGGAACACTTTATTTTTTTCGTTTTTTTATCAATGATTTATTTATATATTCGGGGTTTTTGAAATTTTAAAAAAATATCAACTCAAATGTTCTGCCCAGAAACCCACGAATCAATATTTTATTACAAAAAGGGAAAGGGAAAAAACCCAAAAAAGCACATGGGGTGAAAAATATTGCAACAGAATAAAAAAAAATTATTATCCTCCCCTTCAGTCAAGTTGAACGCTATAGTTAATAAAACAATCAATGTTTTTCCCCAAAAATTTTTAATAATTTTAATTTTTTTTGATGATTTTTTGGATAATCATTATTATATTAGTAAAATTAATTTTAAAAAAAATATTTCCCTTCAATTGAAAAAAAACCAATAATAAAAATTTTTCCCTTTTTTTAAAAAAGTTTAATTTGTTATGGTTGTTTAATTTAGCAATAAACCTCTACCTATTTTAATGAAACAAAATATCTAGAATGTTTTTGTTAAATTATAAAAAAAAAAAAAAAAAGGTTTTAAAATTTTTAAAAAAAAAATTTTTTTTTTTAATTTTTTGATTTCCAAAAAAAAAAAAATTTAAATTTTTGGGGTTTTTTTTTAAATTTTTTTTAATTAATCAAATCCATACCCCTTTTATAGGAAAATTTAAAAAATTTTTAAATTAAAAAACATATATGAACAATTTTTTTTTTTTTAATTTTTTTAAAAAAAATCAAAAAATTTTTTAAATTTTTAAAATCTTTTATCTTATAAATTTCTTTACGTATTCAACGTTTTCCCTTTATTCATAATTGCGCCACCTCCTAACGCTTTTAAAAAACGTTACCCATTTTTTCCGGGGAAAAAGGGGGTTTTAAATTATCAGATGGTTTGCGCTGAAATATATCGTGACGTCACACTAGATTACCGCTAGTTTTATCCTTTCCATATCCTACTAAAAAAAAAGGCCATTTTTTTTCTATAACGCTTTTCCATAATTTTTTTAAAAACGGCGAGAAACAGCGATTAGTGCGCACGATTCATCGATGAATTTAACAACACGCCTATATTAAATCTGTGGTTTAGTTGCACAAGATTAATGCTGGGCAATCTAATTTGGGTAAATATTTGGAATAGCTGTGCGCGTCTATTAAAACTGGTCTTTTTTGTTAAAAGAAGAAGGTTGCACCAAAGATAATACTACTACGGATAAGATGAACCATTCAATGCTATATTTTTGATACCCCCCTTTGGGGGTTTTAACGCGAGCCGATGTCCATCGGGGATTTTCGCGCTATCCCCTTAACGAAAGTTACGTGTTGCCGGCGGCCTTTTCAATTTGGGTGAAACCGGGGGAAAAATACCATACCGTTTAGCCGCCCCTTTCGCTACCGTGTTCCGAAAAGGAAAGCGACAGACATTCAATGTTCCCCGGGTTTTTTTTGCTGGGGCAGAGGTTACCGACTTAATTTTATTCCCTTTACGGAAAATTATATTCCGCTGATTAAAAAAAACCCCCTTTAAATGAAAAATTCTATTCTGTAGTATTATCTTTGGTTAAAATTGTCTTTTACTGGTGTCCGCTTTTTTTATTCCCTTTTCAATAATTAATGTATGAACTGTACTGTCAGTGGTTAATAGAATAATTTATGAAAAAATCGGTATTTGTTCCTTAAAAGGGCCCCGGAGGTAAAATTTTTCTTAAAAAACCTCATTTAAAGTGATAAATTTAAAAAAAAAAACTTTTACTTATAATTTAAATCTTTTATAAAAACAAAAATATGCTAAATGGTCCGACTTTTTAATATATTACCAAAAAAAAAACGAAGTCCCTTAAATGATAATAAACCAGGCAGTTACGTTGGGTCAGTATAATAACAGCTGGGAAAACTGACTATACCAGACATTTATTTTGTTTTCAAACACCTTTTTGTAAGGTCGATTCAGAATAAATATTTTCTTGTATAACCATTGGCATGATAACCTTATACTATTTTCTTTTTTTTGTTTAATTTGGTAAACTAAAAGCAAACCTTGTAACTATAGTACTCCCATGCAATACCATGCACTGAACAAAGGTAATTTCACGGCTTGCAGCTAGTTTGCGCCAGTATTTGTTGTTTATGTACAAAGCATTTATGATGAAGGGG
>JAHBCN010019601.1:0-15856 GCA_019359885.1 Listronotus oregonensis
TTACAAAATTAAGAAAAAAAAATGTAGTTTTGTAACAAATTTTGGGGCTAATCCTCAGGAAGCAAATTGAAATCTTGTGCTCTAAAAGTAGTAGCAAATATAAGAAATCACTATTTTATTAGTATTACACTTAACTTTTCTAGTGCATTCCTTAAAAATTTTGACGTAAATAAAAAAATAGTTTCTTAACCATACTGAAATTTTTACAAATATAGTCGAACTCTGTGGATTAGCCCATCAATAAGTAAAGTGCAATAATTTCATTAGGCTTTTTAATGAATAAAAAAAAAGTTTGTTTTGTTAGATAGTAAACAATCAATTTTTGGGATTCAATTAGTAGTAGAAAAATTTATTGAACAAAAAAATAGTACAGGGATTTAATTAGGATCACTTCATAAGTTAAAATCTTTTAGAAGGATATTTATTAAAGAGTACAGGTATGTCTTTATTTTTATGGGTCAATAAATGAATCAGAAATCATTTGTTTTTCTGAAGAGTTACTCCAAGCATCATCTTTGATTCCAGAGTTAAAAATATTGAATACAATCTGAACTTTTAAAATATACAGGGTCCTGCAGCTCACCTCCCGTCTTATGTAGCTCATTTATTATTCACTGTAAAATTTTCATATTTTGCAGACATTACCTTTAACCCACGGTGCATTTCAGGAAAATAATTTTGGTTATACAAGCTGTCACAAAAAAGTGTGACTTCACGATGGTGCATTTTTTTAAATGGAACACTGTGTATTTTTTTATATATTTAGGTACCTCTTGTAGTCATCTATCTTCCTCTAAAATTTTGTCAACATCGGTTCAGTAATTTCAGAGAAAAAAAAAAAAAATATAAAAAAAACTTTTTTGCACCATTAAATTTAAAAATGAATAAAAATATCAATAGTGCTTGATTAATAGAATTAAACAAGGAACCTATTAAGTAACGTAATATCAGTCGCTTAGGTCATGTTTGGTTAATTCGAACTGTACAGGGTGTCCAAAATTTAGTGTCAAACTCTTCAAATTTGAAAGCACTTTATTTTTCTTATTTTAAATATAAGCCCCTGTATATTATTAGGTCGTTAGATGCAGATTTAAAAAAACAAACATTTTTCTAATTATAACCCTATCGAAATTCCTAACACATTAAAAGTTATTCGTTGAAAACTCATGTTTGCATGTATTTTAATAGTAATACCATTGAATAAAAATGATGGGTGGCCATGCAATTTATTGACATTAGAGTTTCCTAATAACGTTAATTATTACCTAGAAAATGTTGGCCAAAAGTATTAAAGATTAAAAATTAGGTTTATTTAACATTTAAAGGTTTTTCTTAAATTAATTTAATTTAATTAATAAATAATAATAATTTACTCGAATTTTTATAATACGTCAAAATAAGATTTTGTAAGTTAAATAAACTCTTGTGCCAATAAATTGTTTTTCATAGCCACCTACCATTTTTATTCAATGTTATTACTTATTACTATTAAAATAGATGCCAAAATGAGTTTTCAACGAATAACTTTTAATGTGTTAGGAATTTCGATAGGGTTATAATTAGAAAAATGTTTGTTTTTTAATTCTGCATCTAACGACCTAAAAATATACAGGGGGTCATATTTAAAATAAGAAAAATAGAGTGCTTTTAAATTTGAAGAGTTTGACACTAAATTTTGGACACCCTGTACAGTTCGAATTAACCAAACATAACCTAAGCGACTGATATTACGTTACTTAATAAGTTCCTTGTTTAATAAGCACTATTGGTATTTTTATTCATTTTTAAATTCAATGGTGCAAAACAGTTTTTTTTTATATTTTATTTTTTTTCTCTGAAATTACCGTACTGATGTTGACAAAATTTTAGAGGAAGATAAATGACTACAAGAGGTACCCAAATATATAAAAATATATACAGTGTTCCATTTTAAAAAATGCACCATCGTGACGTCACACTTTTTTGTGACACCCTGTATAACCAAAATTATTTTCCTGAAATGCACCGTGGGTTAAAGGTCACGTCTGCAAAATATAAAAAATTTACAGTAAATAATAAATGAGCTACATAAGACGGGAGGTGAGCTGCAGGACCATGTATATATTATGAGCTCGATGGTCAACAATCTTAAGTAAGTTTATTTTTTAATGACTTTAGTTTTACAGATTTTTAAAGAAATTTCCTGATTTATTGAACCATTAAGATTTTCTGTATTTGATGTAGTTTCTGATCTTTAATACACGGTGAAAGATTCTTAGCTGGGGAATTCCTGTGCTCCGAGGTATCCTTATTTTAAGAGCACCTTTTACTTTTGCTTTTTCTGTCTTCAAAAACTTATTAAGTTATGACTCTTTGGGTTTTGTGACCAAAACCACAGCACGAGGGTAAACCAGGGAATGGATCCAAAACAAATAGACCTGTCTAATAAAACAGCTGATTACGGTAAACAAACTTGCTGGAGGACAAACAACCCGCTTGGCAATTTAACCTGCCTGTGCATTGTCCTGTTTTATAGTGATTTTTTTCGGATTTCAAGTAGTTTAAAGTGACTTTTTAAGTATATTTATATTATTTGGGAGTCTTAGTAATGGTACTTATAGAGAATCAATCATGAACGACTATTTTGTGAAGCTACAAGCTGAAAATGCGGATGCCGCAAATCGATACAGACAAAAGATCTCCAGAATTAATTTTGTGGATCCGTTTTGTTTAAAAGAGTCGGATTTAAGTATGAATCCTGCTGACTTTCCCCCTGTTACTCAAATGGATATTGTCTGCTATTTAGTGCTTGCAACAAGCTATTACACACAACAACAAATTAAAGCCATGTGTTTTATGTTCCTGCACATAGTGTGAAGTTTTTGGATGCAAAAATTATTAAAGACATCTTAATAAAATTAAAACCACTGTACCAACCATGTTAAATTTAAATTGGATTTAAATAAATATTACTTTGTAGAAAATACAGTATGAACTGTCAAATCTGGTAACCCAGTGTTTCGGAAGTGTGGTCTCGTCACTTGTTTCAACTTACATATTTAAGTGGTGTTAGTTTTTAAATTAAATAATTTTTTACTATTATTTATTTAGATTTTTTGCTTGTAATGGAGCACCTTGTATCTGATTATTAAGTTTTGTTTATAGGTGGGTGTAAAGTTTTAAATAAAAAACTTAAATATAATAGAAATGTATATAATTTTAATAGGTATTTAGGTTATAAAGTAGAGCTTTATTAGGTGAATATTTCATGGCCTAGTAGCTTCTGAATGAGGCTATAAAGTAATGAGAACACTAAAGATAATATACTAATTTCATACAAAACTTTGTTTTATTGCTTCTAAGTGGTATTGGAGAATTTAATTTTGTGTTTATTTGATTCTTAAAAGCCTGTAAGTATAACAGACTTGACCATTACATCAGTAATGACACCACGTGCAATGTCATGTTATCTGTTGGTGGCATTTTGATGTAATGATCGCTGCAAATAGTATACTTTATTCTAGTACACTTTTCTGTTCTCTTACAATAAAGTAGTACTATATTGTAGTACCTACCATATAATAAGGTAACCCTTTATATCCCCTAGGTAGGTAAGTAGGTTTAAAGTGAGTGGACTTTAAACGCCCTCCACTGCGACCGCTTGATCTATTGTAGCTCACACCTTTTTATATTTCTCCCAATAGGATCAGACTTCTAATGAATCCAATATCAGATTGTGAGAGAGAGTTCCTTACTCATGTCCTTGACTGAGCACAATATGTGTTCTGGGTCCTGTCTCCGGAAAGTATGACGAGCAGATGATTAGATCCGTCATGCCCTCCTCTGCCGGTCTAGTGACATTGGTAGCTACCAGGTCCTTGTTACAGGAACCAGATGTTTCTTCTGAGGCCGTATCTTCGGCCTTTCCCTATGAAACCGGTCCTATCTGCTTTCTGTTTAAAGCCCCTAACATATATAATAGACCGTTTATTATTAAGCACTTAAAAAGTCAAACATAAATTTTTACCATTATATTTTTAATTTGCGCATGCAAAGCAATATTTATGATTGTTCATTTTTGTCGAAATATTTATTACTACCCCTGTTACAAACTATTAAACAGACTGTTGATAGATTCCGTAAAGCATCATTCTTATTTAAAATAGAAGGAATCCTGTAAAAACCCACTCTATCCCTGTGCCTCTATTAGCACAGTTTATCACACAACCAACACAACAAAATGAAGGCACTATAAATATTAACTTCATAAAAATCCTTAAAAATGCACATTCGCTTATAAAAACCAAATGTAAACCTGTCCTCCAAGAGAATGAAATCAGCTGTTGTTGACAGTTCGTTAGACTGCCTTATACGAGGAATACTGGGGGAGCCTCAGTAGAATAAGACATGGAAAAGACTTCATAAAGGGCCCATCCAAAAGAACGAAGGAAGAACAACTCCGACAGAGTAGGAAAAGACTTCGCATAACTGTAGGGCTGCTAACAGGGCATGATAACCTAAGAGGACACCTACACAAGATAGGTTCATACAATGGGGACCCAAGCTGCAGAAAGTGCGGCGAGGGGGAAAAACAGCCTACCATATCCTGTGCGCATGTGAAGCTTTAAATCACAAAAGACAGACCATATTTGGGCAACCGAAAATGAGCCCACAGGAATATATCAACCAACCAGCCTCAGGATTATACAGACTTGTAGAAGAAACAAGACTAATAGGAGGATTGGTATAAAAGATAATGGGAGATTAGACACAAAAAGGCCAAAAGGTTGCGCTGTCTCCGGTAGTAAATCTAAACGTCTCCGAGGGGAAGAAGTGTTACTTTTAAGAGGCAAAACGAAATCAATTCATTTACATGAAACACCTGTTTATCCTTTTCCTCCAAGTGCCATCTCATGTTCTAGCTGTATTACTGGGACTGACATTCAGGATAGTTTGTTGAAAACGTAGAGTAAGTCAACTCTACGTTTTCTAAATTTATTTTTGTTTCGGAATCTTGTGGATAATCAGAGGTTCAAATCAAAAGATGATATTTCAAAGGTGGTGACTTTTTTGACATTTTCACGTCCTCACCGTATTTGCTAAAGAAATGTGTTTTTTGTTAAATATTTAGGTTACTTTCAGAAAAAGCCTTTTATGTAAAAAATAGTTTTTTTGTTAAAGTTTTTGGTATAAAAAAATAATAATGAATGCTTCCGAACTCCATAAGAACCTACCACCATGGTGAAATGAGTGTAAATTTCACAACTTCTGTTGATTAACAATACACTGCTCTTGACACCTTATTGGCCAATTTAAAGGGAAATTCTTTATGGCTAGATTTCCCATTTGACATATCTGTATTTTCTGAACTATTTAGTTTTTCGTCTGTTGCAAACTCATTTTATGTTTCAGTTTGTTTTATTTGGGATACTCATCTTACTACTTTTTGGAAAATGGGACCTTTGCGGTTCAGGTCCCGGGATATACGAGCTGACCCTGTCCAGCCCTATTGACCCTAATGAACTTGCAGATCGCCTGAAACAAAAAGAAGAAAACCCCCCAAAAAACCCAAAATTCACAAATATTAATTTACGTTTCGGTGGCAAGTCGGCCACCCATGTCAAGATAAAAACTAAGACAAAAAATTAAACTAAATTTTAAGAAATTTTTAATCTACAAACTTGGGAAATACTGATAGCTTTTTTATTTTTTTATGACGCTTTGTTCAAAAAAAAGTAAAATAAAGGAAAGTGCATTTATTTTATTAAATGACATATGTGTAGCATCAATATCTGTTAATTTAAATAATACATGGTTACCTATGCTTGATGCTGAAATAAATTCAGGTAAACTTAAAATCAATTAACACACCATAATACCCACCTTTTTTGTCTTTTTGAATACTATACATACAACAGGTCATTTCAAATCATCCAATAAAAAAATGAAATGTCACCCATGACCTCAGATTTGGCTGACAATTTTTTTATTTGTTTATTTGACCATCCTAATAATCTATAGCAAGTTTTAAAAAATTATCTTTAATAGTTCTTAAGTTATGAATTTTTGAAATTTAGCAAAATATGGTTATAATAGCGTTTCCGAGGCTACCACTTTCGGCGACATTATTATATTAAAAAATCCATAACTTCTACAATATTTAACATAAAGCAATAATTTTTTTACCAAAATGTTCAGAAAAATCAGGGGATTATAGAAAAAATATATTTGGTTAATTATTACTTCATATTTCTATGGAATGCTTTGCTAAATTTAAATTTTGAGTACTTTTTTAATTCGCAAACAAAAAATCTTTAAAAGCGATTATTGACCAAAGGCATAGCAGTAACCAAATTATTTTTTTAAATGTATCCTTAAGATGTAAACTAAAATAATCTGGAATAAAATAAATGGTTTTTTACCTGATAATATTTTTAAAAAATCATAAAAGTTACAATTTGGGTTATGGCGAATAAATCCTACAACATCAATTCTTGTTGTCCAGTTTAAAACCTCTATTACCCCCTTAAATTGCAAAATAACATCTTTCAATATTGTTCTATAATCAGTAAAAAATATATTCTGACCACATAATATTTAACTTTCAAATAAATGTTTTAGCATTTTTTTGTTACCTACGAAAAATGGAATATTAAAATGTCTCTAATGACTGGTGTTACTTAATATATAATTGAAATTAAATTTTAAATCATTTTACAGTATGTCCGTGGATGCGGTTAACAAGAGGACAAATGAACCAAAAATGACAAGATACGAAAAAAAGTCATTCTTGATAAAAAAAAATTCTGCTTGTCGAAAAAATGTTAACTACAATGAGAAAATAGATTTTTATCATACAGGGCGTCTCAAAAATGCAAAAACATAAAATCAAACAGAAGTAAACAGTTATTTTTTGACCTTTTAACGTAAAATAATAAATAAAAAACTTGCTCCAAATTTACTTCTTAACCTGATTCCACCACTTTATTCCAAAATCTACAGACCAAATTGCCACTTAACGTATCAGCTTTGATGAGAAATTTAATACAATATTTATTTGATTTTGTAAATGAATTACCATCTCTGAAAATGGTAGATATATGTGTAAATGAGTACATCTCTGAAAATGGTAGATATAAGTGTAAATGAGTACATTGTGTGCACTTATGATGACAATTGGTATTTTGGATTAGTGATGGAAAAAAATGAAATTGAGTGTAATGTTCGTGTTAAATTTCTACATCCCCACGGACCAGCAAAATCATTGAACTGGCCTCCAAGATAAGACATCTGTTGGACACCTCTATGCAACATAATTTCAAGTGCCAATCCACCTACAACTAATGGCTCAGGGAGGATGTATTATTTCCCTGAAAAAGAAATTCAATCAGTAGACTTTCGTTGCAAGAAAATGTTGAAGCACATACGCACCCATGTATAAAATTAAGGTAACTCCTCAACTGTTAAAAAGTCCTAAATGATATTCATAAAAATGTACTAAGTTAATGAACCCTTGTGTAAATAATAACTACATTATTTTGTAAATAGATTATTAGCATATCATTTGCCGCAGCTTTAATATTACTTAGGTGTACAGCCTTATATAACGGTTAAAAATGTACATATACACATCAAATATCTTGAGGTCAGTGCATATATTTTAGTGTTTACAATGCATCATTATTAATAAAAAATATTATTTGCAATTAGAGGGAATATTAAAGGTTTTAAACTGGATAACAAGTTTAAATAATTGATGTAGGATTTATTCGCCATAACCAAATTGTAACTTTTATGATTTTTTTAAAATATAAGCAGGTAAAAAAACATCTTTTTTATTCCAGATTATTTTAATTTACAACTTTAGGATAAATTAAAAAAAAATACTTTGGTTACTGTTATGCCTTTGGTCAATAATCGCTTTTAAAGATTTTTTGTTTGCGAATTAAAAAAGGACTCAAAATTTAAATTTAGCACAGCATTCCATGGAAATATGAAGTAATAATTAACCAAATATATTTTTTCTATAATCCCCTGATTTTTCTGAACATTTTGGTAAAAAAATTATTGCTTTATGTTAAATATTGTAGAAGTTATGGATTTTTTAATATATTAATGTGCGAAAGTGGTAGCCTCGAAAACGCCATTATAACCATATTTTGCTAAATTTCAAAAATGCATAACTTAAAAACTATTAAAGATAATTTTTTAAAACTTGGTATATGTTATTAGAATGTTCAAATAAATAAATAAAAAAAAATCAGCCAAATCTGAGGTTATGGGTGACATGACCTGGATGAAGTGGCATGGAATGACCCACCAGTCAAATAACCTAATGTCATTTATGACAAAACGTCATAAAAAAGTAAAAAAGCTATCAGAATTTCCTAAGTTTTTAGATCAAAATTTCTTAAAATTTAGTTAAATTTTTTGTTTTAAATTCTATCTTGCCACCGAAACGTAGATTAATATTTGTGATTTTTGTTTTTTTTTGGGGGTTTTCTTCTTTTTTGTTTCAGGCGATCTGCAAGTTCATAGGGATCAATAGGGCTGGACAGGGTCAGCTCGTATACCCCGGCATCTGGACCGAAGATGTCCCATTTTCCAAAAAGTAGTAAAGCGAGCATCCCAAATAAAACAAACTGAAACATTAATCCGCCACAAAACTATAGAACATATTCTCATTTAATGTATTACATTGTACTATCAAAAAAATATTTATGCACCCTTCTGATTATTAATAGCTGTATTTTCTACTACTAAATTTCACTGCAAATAAAGACTACAGATTGAGCCTTAATACCGCCTAATTATTAACTTATTATTACAGAAACTAATGTTATGCACTTTACTTATTATTATACGTTTAAAAACTAAAAAAAAACAACAAATACTACTAAAAAAATCAGTTTAATTCTTTTATCACCAAAACCGTAACAATTGGAAATAAACAAAATCAAACATAATTCCTCCTAATCCTAGTCTCTCGCGTTTCCGATAATAGCCAGGATATACATGAAGATGTTAATAATATCCAGATAAAGATTCAAAGCAGCGAACACGTACTCTTCTGGAGAAAGACTGTACTTATGTTTGCCACCCATCATCAGTTGAGTGTCATAAACCAAATAGATCGAAAATATTAAAGCTCCTAGTGAAGCATAGACAAGCTGAACGATTTTGTTGTGAACAAACATGGCAACAATACCAAATATCAAGAGAATGACCACCGCGACAAGCAGAATACCACCCATCATGGTAAAATCATATTTTGTTTGAAAAGCGAACAAGGTCAAAGCGAGACAAACGGCTGCAGTGATTCCCACCGCCATCATTACTTCGTCAGGGGCATATCTGCTGGAAGTGACGCCCAGGAGGAAGCCTTCCGCAATAGTGAAAATAAACAGCATAATAAAATTTATCGGGGATTTACGTCTGACTTCACCGCAGCATGCGAGAGTTAACATGGCGACTATCATTACGACCATCGCGATAATGAGTAGACTTGGTGTCTTCTTCACGAATTCCGCCGTCGGTGCATGGTAACAGAAAAGACCGATAAAGCCCATGGTGATCAGTAGTTGTACCATCAGGATGGAGTAGACTTTACGTATAAAACCTCGTCTGATGGACTGGTCGGAAAAGTCGAAACCTTTGACTTCTGGGTCTTCTGGATTGTAACCTCCATATCCTAAAACAACACACAATATATAATGATTTTACGTGGGTTTTTAATAAGAATATTCTAAAAAATTTATAGTTCAGTCACCAGGGGTTTCACCTCACAAACCTTCATTGATTTGCGTGAAAATTGGTGAGTAGTAAGAGGGTTCAAGAAACAAAAGTGACATAGTGCCGATTTGCGCTTTTAGCCTGGGTGGATGCCACCCGTTCTCGGAGCTGAAATTATTTTATCAAAAATCGATAAAGGGACTAATTCCAAACAACTTTTGTTTCATAAAGTTTTTTTGATAAGTCAATATATTTCAGTTATTAACGATCGAAAATGTTGATTTTTCATGAAAATGCATGTTTTGAAACTGTTTTTTTACAAATAACTACAAAACTGATCTTCCCCAAATAAAAGCTAATAAAAAAACTTCCACCATAATTAAAATTTATAGTAATTCTTGAAGAATTTACTGTATTTTAGTGTAAATAACAAGCTCAAAAAGTTTAACCGGTTTAGCATGATATTTTTGACAAAAATTAATAGTTTCCAAAAATGGATACGGTTCAAGGATACAACAAAAAACCCCTTTTCTTTGACCAGCCATATCTCAGTTTACATTTTACTTAAAACTCATAAGAAAAACGAATGTCTTTTTTTTTCGTAAAACCGTTAATTTTGGAGTTATAATAAAAAACTTCAAAAATCCAATGTTTTTTTCATTCAAAAATCAAACTTTTCAGCAGCGAATAACTCGGAAAGTATTGATCTAGCGGAAAAAATGTATAACACACTTTTTCTTAAAATTTGCCCCTTTATCGAATTTCAAGGTTATTTTGAGTGAAAACATTTCCACCCTCTAAAAAGGGTGGCAACCACCCCAGGGGTGGCAGCGCATATCGGCACTATGTGACTTTTGTTTCTTAAGTACTTATTTATCAACACACAAAATTTTAAATAAATAATTGATTCAGTTATAAAGAATTCGGAGGCAAAAACCCCCAGTGACTGTACTATTATTTACAACAAACATTTTTTCCCATTTTATGGAATTTTGACAAATACAGTTTTATCTTTGCAATCTTTTCCTTTAAAAAAACTGTTCATCTAATGAAACAATGTTGTTTGAAGAAACTGACACATTTGAAAAGGGGAACTTCTACCGAAAAAAAAAAAATAAAACAAGATAGAAAGCGGAGACCATCTTATGTTAATCAGACGCGCACATGGAAATACATGGGGCCTTAAACCAAACATGGTTTATTGGTTATACACCATGGTGGTAAGACCTATGATAACATACGCATCACTGGGTATCGTGGACAAAGAACTGCTGTTACAGAACTGGCCAAGGTACAGAGAGTTGCTTGCTTAGCTATAACAGAAGCAATCAAAACAAACCCAACAGCAGACATGGAGGTCTTGGACCTGCCACACTTAACCTAACAGTGGTGGAAAGGCAAGAATGGGCTACTGCCGGCTGCAACAAAACCAACTGGTGTCTACGCTGTTTGAGACACAACAACATAAAAGTCAGGTTGGCGGCACATCCGGACGAGAGAACAGACCAGATGATTCCCCAATACCCATTTAACAAGAACTTCGAGGTAAAAATTCCAGATCGAAGTGAGTGGCACCAACCCGATCTCCCCAGCACGGTTGGAGACTTCATCTGGTATACAGACGGATCAAAACCGAGCAGGGAACTGGAGCGGGCGTGTACAGGGTGTCCCAAATTTAAGCCTTATCATTGGGATCTTAAAACTTGAAGATATACGAGGTCAATTATATGGAGGCTAGGTTTCGCAATTTGATCAAAATGCCACCTTTTAAGTTTAAAAATTTGAATGCTGTGAAGACTTTTGGAAAAAAACCCAATATTCGCCATTTTATTCTTTTTTTTTTGATTCAATTTGAATAGATATAACAAAATAAATTTTAATTCTTATTGCTACTTTTTCTGTTCTGCAGGAGCGTGTTATTAGATTTAAAACTGACGTTACGTCATTAAGCTGCCATCATCAACTTTGTTTTTTTAAATACGGTCCGGGATTTTTTATTACAGATTTTAAGATTCCAAATCCAATAATGTATCGCACTTATTCGGAAAAATCATTTTAAGCCTTTCACTGCTCTAAGCAAATATGTACGCTATGCCGTAGGCTGCTCTGGACGAGTATACTCGCCTCGCATAGAAAAATATGATCACACTGCTCTTGACAAAGAAAACGATGGCATAGTTTCCACGTGTTGTTTGCCGCTCGGCATCCAGTTGATGCGACGATTGTTTTGATACTTTTTCTAGAGTTATCTTTTATTTTCTAGAGTTATATTTTATGTTTTTATATATTTTTTGAAATTACGCGATTTTTACAATGAAAATAATAAAAATATATGTTTGGATTGTGTGTTTTATTAAAAGAAATTAAAGAAAAGAAGAAATTACAAGCACTAATTGTATAATATTGCTGTTGACAAATATGTTCGCAAGCGGTGAAGAAATGAAGATTATGTCGTACCGTTTGTTCAGGCACCGCGCAGTGAAAGGCTTAATGTTTTCCTAATAAGATCCTATCAAAAATGTATTATCTGTCTTTCTTTAACACGATTTCTTATGGAAATTGCTATTAATATGAATTTTTCGAATTATCGATACATCTTGGTTTTGGGACCTTAAAAGCTTTTAAAATCATTAATTTAAACAATTTGCTGCCAATTTACGCTTGATCCTCCATTAATCTTCTTTTTCCAAAAGTTGTCCCTGTTTCTAAAAAATGTCCGATATAGTTTTTAAAGAAAAACAGATCAAGTGTATTTTTCTTCTTTAATACAAAAATCGTCTGGGCGGGATGGCATACCAGCAATCGTTTAAAAATATTTTTGAGCTTGCCCCATTCTAACTCGCCTTTTTGAATCTCTTACCCCAAATTTTTTAAAAGAGTTGGGCTGCACTAAAATTTTTGTCCCCAAAAAGGAAAAAAAACCCCCCTTCAAACTATAGCCCATATCTTTTTTTTAAGTTGTTTAAAGAAGGAAAAAAATTCAACCCCAAAATTTTTAAAGTATCTGAAAAAACATAAGATCTTACATGATAGAATATGGATTCCCACAGTAGATCCACAGCTGTTTTTTTTCCTTTGTCTTACACAACTGAAACAATTTTTTTGATTTCTTGGGAACCCCAGATCGTTCCCCTTTTTTTAGAATATTGTTCTCATGTGGGGGAAGGGGGCATCCCCACAACACTTAGATTCGGGATTTTAAAGAAGACCCGTTCGTCTTTTTGATCCAACGCTCACTGAAAGGCTTCCTCTTCTTGCCCACCGTCGAGCTTTTATGGGATCTGTGCTCTTCTATAGATATTTTTACGGCTTCTGCTAGAGGAATTGGCTAGTATAATTCCTTCTCTGGCCCCCTTAACAGAGCAACACGTAGTGCAATTTTTCATCCTGTTACAGTTCAGTTAGAGAGGCCCCGAATTCCCCCGCCTTCGTCCCTTTATCCCGGGAGTGTCAAGACTAGGAATCTGCCCGCAGTTTTTCCCTTCTTCCCCAATCCCAAAAATTTTTGGGCCCCGGGGAACAAACCCTCTAAAACCCCTAAAGACCCCAGGGTACGTTGCCCCGGGACGCCGACTTTCCAAAAAAAAAAAAAATAAAAAAACCGATTTAAAAAGTAAAGTTATGATGGCGCCGGAAGACGAAACGTCGGACTATCTTGTAAAAAAGTAGCAACAGGAATGGAAATTTGAAACCCTGTACAGTGAAAGGGGAACTCACAATTTATATTCCATGGGGAAAACACATCTTTGTTTTTCAAACGGAAAGAAAACTTTACTGCACTTTCAAAAAAAAAATAACAGGAGGGTTAAAAAAAAGCGAATCTGAATAATAACAGACGGCCAGGTGTCATAGGGGCACTAACAAAAACCCAAGGTAATGTCCAGCAGACAAGGGAATGACAAAAAAAACTGGGAAATCCTGTGGGGGAAAGCAACAGGGTTCCTCTCCCCCTGAGCACCGGGCATTCGGGGAAAGGCCTTTTTTTTCACAATTTTTTTTGCGATTTGGGGCAGTATCCGCCATTTTTTTTTACTGTTTTTTTTAAACAAGCATGTAAAAGGGCCTGTAAAACATAATTTTTAAAAAAAAAAATACAAAAAAGAAAGTTAGAAGAAAAGAAATACGAAAATAAAGAAAAAAATGCCTTAATTAGCAAAAGGTTTTTTAACGATTATTATAATGATATCAGTACGAAAAGGAAGAAGAAGGGGGTTGTTATGGGTATGTAAAGTGATAAATATAAATCATTTTAAAAACAATACAATTTAATCAATATAACAATTGTATATATGTGGTAGGCCAATCAGAATAAAATTATAGATACTTTTTTTATAGTAAAGAAGTAATGATGCCTAACCTGTCAATCAGCTAAAATTCTTTTTCCTTTTTAAAGACGTCCATGACATTTGCTACCTTTTTTAAATTTCGTAAAATTATGGGCTTCAACGAATTATAAATCAGTAAGCAATCCCCGTTTTTTCCAGTAAATGTTTAATTGGGGGGGATAATACTGTATTCCCAGCCATTGTCGATCAAAACAGTACGAAACTTTTGAATTGCCGCCATTTCAACATGGCGACTGCGCATGCGCTTGTCACATGATGAAAAGGCCTATAGAAAACAACAAAAAAGCGGATAAATTAAAAACGAGACAGGGACCCTTTCCCACACCAAAATTTTGGGACCAGAACCTGCTCTTGGAGTGATCAAAACCACAGCACGAGGGAAAAACCATGGAATGGATCCGGAAACAAAAAAAAAGGGAAATTTTGAGGGAGCATCATGGAAAAGGCTTCATAAGGGGCCCATCCAAAAGAACGAAGTAAGAACTACATAGACAAAGTAGAAAAAGACTTTGCACAACAGTGAGGTTGCTAACAGTGTACGATAACCTAAGAGGACACCTAAACAAGATAGGCTCATACAATGGGGACCCAAGTAGCAGAATGTGCGACGAGGGGAAGAAACAGCCTACCATATACAGTGTGAATATAAAGCGTTAAATCACAAAGAACAGGCATTATTTGGCAACCGAAAATGAGTCCACAGGAATATATTAACCAACCACTCTGGGGATTATATAGACTTGTAGAAGAAACAAGACTAATGAAAGGATTGGTATAAAAAATAATGGTAGATTAGCCCAGCCTTGAAACAGTAGGCAATAGGTTAACAAACAGTATTATTTAAAAAAAAAAAAAAACAAAAAACTGTTGTGAGTAAAATATATCTTGTAAATAAATACCATAAAAATCAAGGCTAGAAATAGGTTTATTGAATAAAAAAAAATTATTAGTTAGCAAAATTTTAAAAAAAACAAGAGATAAAATTTGATAATATGAAAATTAGGCGTACAACAAAAATGTTTTTTGTATACAATTGTTATGGCAAAAATTAATTGTTAGGCTTCGAGATGGTTTTTCATCATCTTTTCCAGATTTGGTTCCATCCTTTTTCCTTGTTTCCGATTTAAAAACAGTTTGCCTCGTTTAAACGTATTTATAATATTATTATAAATAAAAATTTATTATTTTATATTTTTTTTTTTTAAAATTTTTATTGCTGGCGGTTGCGTTTATTAGGGCGCATCCTTCCTGTACAGGTAGAAAAAATTCGAGATTTTGAAAAATTTTAAGAAGCCTAATTTTCAATTTCTTGTTTTAAGGTTTACCAAACATAATTTTTTTTTTGCCCGACACTTTTATTATTGCTTATTATATGTCATACACGATTTTTTTTTATTTCAAACTATTTTAGTATGTCTGTAATTATAATATTATGCTATTTGAGTATATAAAAACCTAAAATTAATTTGCTAAACGTTAATTCAATGGCTAAACCTTAAATAAGAACGACAAACTTACCGTTAAAGGGTTAGTTAATTATAAATAGCCTCAAATTAATATTTTTTTTTCTTACCCAAGTACGATGCTTCGATGGCTAAACGGTACAGTTTGCCCAAACAAATCCGTTTGATTCTACAAAAATCCAAGTAATTTTTTTTTTTAAAAACACACTTTTTTTACTTACTTTCTAAGCTTTAAAACTGTTTATTCACTATTGATTTGTACTCACTTATACAGTGCTGATCAGGTTTATATATATTTATTTACGAAAAATAAATCAATTTTAAAATAATCACAGC
>JAHBCN010019602.1:0-15821 GCA_019359885.1 Listronotus oregonensis
ATTGTGGACAGATTTAAAAACGAAAAAAACATTTGGGTTTTTTATTATAGTTGGTGTTTTTTACTTTATTTCTTAAACGGTTTTTTTTAAAAATTTTTTAAACAAAAAATTGTCAAATTTTGGGAATTTAGGATTAAATTCTTCTTTTTTCCTTCATAATTAACAAAAAAATTTGGTGGGGGGGATCCCCAGGGGCTAAAAACTAAACGGCCCTTTTTTTGGGCTCTTCCCTCTCCCCTTTTAAAAAAAAAAGAAAAAACCATCAAATTTTTTTCCCCCGAATCCAAAAAAAATTAAAGTAAAATAATTGAACATCAAAAAAAACTGCTGGGGGTCATTTTTATTTTTTTTTAAAGGAAACCCAAAAGGATTTTTCACCTCGGTTTTATTTTTGATCTAAAATGATATTTTTTAATTCAAAAAGGTTTCCCTCTTTGCCTTTAAAAGGAAAAAATTTCTCACCGTTCATTCACCTGAAAAAGATGAAACCTGTTCATCTTTAACGGATGAAAAATTTAGACCCAACTAAAAAAAAAAGTTTAAAAATTGTTTTCAATTTAAACATTTTTTATTCGGGGGGAAAAAAAATTAAAACATTTCCCCCTTTTTTTTTTAAAACACAGATGAGTCAAAAAAGCGGCCCCTTTTTCCCCGTTGGATAACCCCGACATCCCCAAAGTATTTATACTCTTCCAAATTCTTTATTCTGAATCATGTTTGCCGTAATTAAAGGGTTTGGAAAAGTTGTTTTTGTTTTTTTTCAAATTTTTAATAAATTCCAAAAAAAATTTTTTGTTTGGAAAAAATTTTTTTTTTTCTATTTTTTTACATTTTTCATTTTTCTTTGGAATAAAAAAAAGAAATTTAACAGGCGAAAAATATATGGAAAAAAAAATGATATTTTATTTATAGTTATTTTTTAAAATTTTTTGGAAAAAAAGATGAGGGTTTTTAGGACAAATTTTTGGTTTTCCCCATGAGGCGTCAGCTGAGGGTTGGGAAAAAAATGAGTGTAAAATCCTTTTGGGTCGTTTTTAAAAAAATTTTTTTTTTAAATTTTTTGAAAAAAAGTGTCCCAAAAATTTAAAAGTCCCTATTAAGCATTTAAAAAAAGGGTTCTTTTTAAAAAACCTTTTATTAATATTTTGTCAGGTGAAATTGTTTTTTTGATCCTTAAAAATTTCCCCCCGGGAAAAAATTTTCAACCCCCTTTAAAATCCAACTAAACTGAAAAAATTTGGTTTTTGGGTTCCCAAATAATTTAAATTTTATTATAATTAAATTTGGGGGTTTAAAAATCAGAAATTTAGAATGCAAGGAGTTCCAAAAATATTAAAAATCAAAAAAATTAACTCTCTTTTAGATTTTTTAAAGGGGAGGGGGTAAAACTGTTTTAAAGGGTTTTAAATAAAGCTTTATTTAAATATTTTTCTGCATATTTTAAAAAAACCGGTTTAAAATTTTGGGTTTTTTTGAAAAACCTTTTTTTTCTAGTTTTAAATTTTTAAAGTTTTAAAAAATTTCATTCCCCAAATTAGTTTTTAAATTTTTAATTTTTTCCCAAAATTAAAAAAGGGGTTTTTTAAACCCTTTTTATTTTGGGTTTATCTGCTGGGGTTATTTTTTTAAAAGGGGACTCCAAAATTTTTTAACTAATTCCTCTTTTAAACTCTGTTGGTTTGGTTTTAAACCCCTTTAAAAGGGGGGGTTTAAAATTTTAAAAAAATCGAAAATTATTTTTTTGTATTAAAAAATTTTATTTAATTTTTGAAAATCCTTGGGGAAAGGGGCTCCCCATGGTTTGGGGGGCCCCGGTGCACCTTTACCGCCTCCCCCCGATAACTGGCATCATGAATCATCCATTTTCTGCAAAGGGAATCTAATAATGGCCAAAATTTTCCCTTTGGTCTTTTTATTCCACTTTTGTCCCTTTTCGGGGCGTGGTTTTGGGAAAAAGAATTAAAAAAAATTTTGGGGCAAAAAATTTTTCATAAAAACCCAAAAAATAAATATCCCAAATTTTTCAGTCCCTTTAAAAAAATTTTTTTTCTATTTTTTTATTATTTTTTTATTTTTTTATTTTTTATTTATTCTTATTTATTTATTAAATTTAAAAATTTTTTTTTTGATCCTTGGCAATAATTTTTTTTATCTTTTTCAAATCTTAATGGTTTTTCCTTTTCCCCAATCTGGAAAACCGACCAAGGGGGAGAACCAAATGCCCCCGTTCACCCTTTGGGTCAAACCCTTATAAGGGCCTATGGTTTAAACCCCAAATTTCTATTTGTCCCGGGGCAGAAAAGGCCCCCGGAGACGACAGTCATCCAAAACTGGCCAAATTCAGAAAACGGCTTTTCAAAATCAAATTGGGGCCATGAAACCCACCAATAAGGATGGGGTAATCCTAAAACCCCACACCCCTAAAATTTTTGTCAAGAAGGGGGTTGGGGGGGGACGGGGTTTTTCCCTTCCCCCTGTTGATTAAAACCCGATTTAGGTGTTGAAAGCACGAAAACGGGCTTTTATTAGGTGTTTGTTCCAAACTTGCAAGCAAAGTCGATCATTGCGCCAATTTTTTTTTAACAAACCCCTAAAAATCGGGCCCTCAAAGGGGGAATCGAACCAAATGGAGGTTAATCAACCCTCTCAAAGGAACCGGGGTTTAAAAAAAAAAAAAAATTTCCGGGGTGTGGAATCTTTCTAGATCTCTTTGGGCTTCATCAAATTTGGGGTATGGGTTTGGGTTTTTCCCCCGTGTCCTCCCCTGGGGCTCCGGGGATAACCATCCCCGCCAAAAAAATAATCAGTGGCCCACACTGATAAGGGAGTAAAAGAAAAATAAGCAAAAAACCCTATGGATAAGAAAATTTCCCCGGGTTTCCAGAAAAAGGGCCCCTAGCCCCGGGGGCCCCGCTATCCCCGGGGCTTTTCAGAATGTCCCGGCCCCCGGATCTTCTAGCAGAAAAAGTGGTCACCCCCTGCTGGACCCCAAAAGGAAAGCTCATTCCAAAACAAAACCGATTGCTTTACTCTTGGCCGGAAGGGGTGCCGGACCAAACCTTTGGGGCCCCAGCCCCTTTTGGGGGCTCCAGGGCCGCGTGAGGGGCCCCAAAGGACCCCTCTCATCAAGGTTTACAAGGAAAAATGGGGTGAAACATTAAACTTAACCTTTTAGGGGGGTTCCCGGGCCTTATCCCGACCGGTAAACTAAACAAAAAACTTTGGGAAAAAACCCCGGGCGAACCTTCGCCTCATTCCCGGGTTTAAGAACATTGTCCCAAAAGAAAAAAAATTTTGAATGGGTTTTTAAATGACAACCCTTTTATTAGGGGGGGAAAAAAGGGGGAAAAGCGGTGGGGAAAATCCTTTGGCGCCCTCCCTCGTCCGAAAAATCCCTGCTGGGCGTTTTGGTTTCCCAGCCGGCCTTGGGGATTTCCCCCGACGTTCTCCCCTTTAAATCAGTGGATTTGGGGGGGTTTCGGTGAGGGGTCCTCTTTGGGAAGCACAACCCGGGCCCTGAACCCCGGTGCGTTGTTTTCTATCCCCTCCCATCTTCCCGTTCGTTCAGGGAAAGGATTAAAAGGGGGAAATTTGGGGGGAAAACCCCAATCAATCCGAAAAAACAAAATTTTTTTGTAAAAAAAAGTTGAAATTAAAAATGTTGATCTTTTCCCTTTAACCCTTTTTAACCGAGCAAAGAATCATCACTTTGGGCGTTCTTTCTTAAAATCCCCTTAAACTAAAAAAAAAGTTAAAAAAAAAACAAAAAATTAATTTAAAAAATAAAAATTTTTTTTTTTAACTTAATGGATATCAGTGTTAAAAAAAATTTTGGAAAAAACGTCCCGTTATCAAATAAAAAATCTGGGGTTTAAATCATTTATGGTTGGAAAAAAAAAACAAATTTTACTAAAAAATTCACTGTTAAAAATTTAAATTTTTAGCCGATCCATACCCCCGAAAACCTTTTCAGGGCTTTTTAGGGGCTTAGAAAAAACAATGTTAAAAAAAAAACTTCTTTTCCCCCTGAACGAAACCACTTTGAATGTTTCGGGGGTTCCCCAAAATTAAACCCTTTATTTAGGGTCTCCAAACTTAAAGTTTCCAGGTTCCGGGTTTGGAGGAAAGTTCCAAATATATCTGATTTTGCCCCCTTAGAAGTTTAAAAAAATTGTATCTTTCAAAAAAATTTTTGGAAAAAAACCCAAATATTCCGGGTTTTTTTTTTTTTTTATGACTCTATTTGGGAAAAAGTAAAGGGAAAAAATTTTTCAAATTTCCTTCTTTTTTTTTTGCTCTCAAGGGTGGTTGGTTTTTTTTTCAAAGCCGTTTCGTTTTGGGAACCCGCCCCTCATCAACTTTTTTTTTTTAAAACCGGCCCCCGGGTTTTTTTTTTTTAAATTTTAAAACTTCTAAAAGGGCCCAAAAAATTTTATTTTTTACTTTTTAAAAAAAAATATAATTTGGAAAATTTCCCTAAAAAATGTGTTGAAGAGAAGTAATTTTTTGGTAAAAGGGTCTTTTTAAAGGGAAAACTTAAAATTTTTTTTTTTAAAAGTGATACTATTTGATTTTTGGTTTAAACCCCAAAAGAAACGGGGTTTTTTAAAAAAACCCAAAGTAATAAAACCAAAATTTAAGGTTTTTTTATAATTCAGTTTTCTTTAAAATTCAAACCCCTTTTTAAATTTTAAATTTTTAAATTTATTGAAAAAAAGAGGTTTTTTTTTGAAAAAAAATCCCCTTTTGGGGAAAAATTTCCCCCTTTAAAAAAATCTTAAAATTTTATATTTTTTTCCCTCCAAAAAATGTTTGTTAAAATTGGTAAAAAGTTATGTTTTTTAAAAATTTAAGGGGTTTAAAATTTTTTTAATTTTGCATTGGTTTTTAAAAATTCTTGTTAAATTTTTCCAAAAATTTAATTTTGGTATAAATATTTTTTAAATCTTTTAGAAACAAACCCGTAACCCCCTTAAAACTAAAGTAAATTTTTTTTTTATCTTAGCCCCTCTTAAATTAATTTTTTTTTGGTTTTAAAAAAATTTAAAAATTTTTTTTGGTCATTTTATTTTTAACTTTTTTGGGGTCATGCTTTTAAATTTTTTGGGTTTTTTTTAAAATGGGTCCCAAAAGGTTAACTAAAAATAGTTTTCAAATTTTTTGAAATATTTTTTTGTATTTTGTTTAAAAAACTTTCATTGACTAAAATTGTTAAAATTTTTTTTCTCCCCTCAAAAAATAAATGAAACCCTGTTTTCGATCCCTTATTTCCCTTTATTCCACCACTATCCGTTGTTTGTCACCCAATTTTCCCACATGTTAAATTCCCGCTAAGGGCCCCGCCGGGGAAAAGGGAAAGTCCCAACCAATCCTTTTAAAAGAAACTCTTTTAGGGCGGCCCCTCCCCACCTGGGGTTGGAAACCCTATTCCAAAGCCCGCTATGTTTTCTCCCCTTTTTTTAAAAAAGACCAACGACCCAACGTCGTTTAAAATCACTTTTCTCTTCCTTTGGGGAATTTTAAAAAACAATGAAATCCCCCACTGTCATGTCAATCTTATTCTCAAGTTTTTTTTATCTGAAATTTATTAACTACTATACAACAACCCTTTTCCAACAAATTCCTTCCCAAATTTTTTATTTATGGATTTAAATTTTCATTATAATATAATTTTTTCCCGCCCGTACCCTTTTTGTTACATTTTTATATTATTTTCAATTTTCATTTTAAAAATTTTAACATGTTCTGACTTTTTCAAAATTTTAAAACTTTAAAAATTTAAAAAAATTCCAAAACCAAATTTTTCGGTGTTGAAATCCGAAAAAAATCTCAGTCTTAAAACTTTTCCCGGATCTTTTTGCGAACCTCTTGATCTCCCCGGGTTTTCCACTTGCCCGGGTTTTTCCCAAAAGGCGGCTTTTTCGTCCAAAAACTCGGGTTGCTAATAAAAGGGCTCCTAAACTTTGCTTTTTCTGTCCCGTTGTTTGGGTTAAGTTTCCCCCCTTAAGGGGGTTGCATTTTCAACTTAGGTTTGGTCTGGGCCTTTTTTGTTGGTAACCCAGATAAATTGGCTCATTGGTATTTATCATTTTACTATTGGGTGATAATGAGTCAAACCCCCATTTTCACTTCTTTTTACATCCCTCCGGGGTTTTGAGTCCCGGTTTTTTTACACTTTCAAAGTTATGGTTGTTCGTCAAATATTGTTTATAGTAAAAAAAGGTGATAAAAAGGCGTAAAAATGTATAATTGGATCAAAACAGTGTTTCTTTTTTTAGAGGTCCCTTACCCGAACTAACATAAATAATTAAAAAAAAATCTTTTAGAGCGGTGAATATAATTCTCTCTTTTAAAATATTAAGCGACTAAAAAATTTTGTTTTTTGGATGAAAAAAAAAACAATTATTAAAATACAAACGGCTTAATGAAAATCCGGAAATTTTTAGACTTTTATTAAATTAATATGGGGGAAAATTTTCTTGGTTTAAACCCTTTTTTATTTTTTTTAAAAAATCTTTAACACTTTAAATTTTAAAAAAATACCCAAATTTAAACTTTTTCCATCACATCACATTGTTATTTTGACAAATGTCATTTTCCGAGAGCTCTATTCTAGCCAACAGTAGTCGAAAACATCCATAAATAAGCCAAATAAAACTATCAGGATTATATTTTTATCTCTTCGCTATCCTGTTATTGGCTGGGAAATTTGTCTAACCCTGCCAACAGGATATATTCGGTTAAGAGTGGAATTTACTAATTCCCCTTGGTTTAAAATTTATCCCAAACAATATAGAAATAAAGCATCGTAATATAATGTGTACAGGGTAGGCTGTTTTGTAAAATAATCCATGTAAAATATAAAGCTTTTATCCGAAAAAAAATATATTTAATTTCTCCCAACTTTTCCCTAAATTGTTTTTATTGGGTGGCTTAGATATACTAGGCTACCATTGACTTGTGTATTTTGAATAAAACATACAGCCTATTTATTCAGTTTTGAGTTTGCCTCAAATTTTATATAATTTTGGGTTTAGTAATCCATACATATACTCATACTTAATAAATTTTAAATAATATGTTTAGCTACTCACTAAAACGTATTTAACTGTTATTATTATAATTCAAATAGCTATTTTTTTTGTCATGCACTATTTAAAAATAAAGAAAAAATATTTATTAAACTATTGTGGCCAATACATCACTTTGTAAGACTAACATACAAGAAAAAAAAAACTATTTGCTTTTAAAATATTGACTTGGATCACAGTTGGGTTGAAAAATAGCTTAATTTAGAAAGTGGCAATGT
Organism: Listronotus oregonensis; assembly: GCA_019359885.1. NCBI lineage: Eukaryota > Metazoa > Arthropoda > Insecta > Coleoptera > Curculionidae > Listronotus > Listronotus oregonensis. The sequence goes on from JAHBCN010019602.1 coordinate 7,310, forward strand.
AAAAATGGATTAGGCTGCTTATAGCATAAATGAAAACCTGAAGCTGTTCTTTAGAAATTATATTTTACCCTTTGATTTTTGTGGTTAGATCAAATTTAAACCAGAACATAAAGCTAAAAAACATCAGCCATGCTTAGTAAAACGGTTGTTTATTTGATTAAACCATTATGTTTTAAACAAATTAAAAAGTATTTTTTGTTTTAAAATTATTTTATTGGTAAAATATAAATAAAAATAGGACAATAATTTTATATTAACCATGTGCATAAAGTCGATATTTGCTAGTATTTATAGATTCGGCGTAAACGCCTGTCAACTCTGACAGTTTTAATCTCCTCAACCAATCGTCCAATTGACAATTTAGACATATGACATCCTTTCGTTTACTTTTAAACGATATTTTTAGTAATTTTGTTTATTAAAAATTTGCAAAGCTAATAAAAATTATTTATTTATTTAAATAATTGCTGAGGGCGCCCAAGAGATCCGATTTATTTTTAAAGGTGTACACGAAAAAAAAGTCTTAGTCTCATATTCTGGACGAAATTGGATTGCAAAATTAATGTGAAAAAACTATCGGACCGAATTTAACCCAATTTGGCATGATGTTTCATAGCCTAAAGTTTTTTCTGGCCAAAAATGGGGGTCCTCCTATGCTTATTAGCACAACCGTATTATATCCATAGCCACCTCAGCTTCGAAAAAGCCTCGGATTCATCTAGAATATTGTGCCTGTCTGGGGAATGGCTTTTACCACCACATTTAGCATTCTTAAATTAATTCAAAAATTGTTCGGCTTGCTAATGATGCCACTATTACAAGAAAGCTTCCTTCTCTTGCCGACCTCCAGGCTCTAGAGAACTTATCGCCTTTTTCTGAGTATATTATAGGGCTTCTGCCAAATGAAACAGTCAATATTATTTTCATGTATTGACTCCTTATAAAGTAACACGAAGTTTCAATTTCATACATCCATTTACAGTCCAATGGAACAGGCCCCAAATTTCCCACTTTGTTCATTCGTATATCCCTAGGGGGCATCCATTAATTAGGTGCGCATCTAAAGGGAGACGGTAGGAGGTAGGTTTAAAGTGAGTGGACTTTTACGCCCTCCACCGCGAACGCTCGGTCTATTGTGGCTCACACCTTTTTATGTTTCTCCCAACAGGATCAAAATTACAACAAATCCGATACCAGATTGGGAGAGGGGTTCTTACATTTTCCTTCTACTCGTGCCGCTACCGGACACGAGCACAAAATGTGTTCTGGTCTTCCTGTCTCCTGGAAAGTATGACGAGCAGACGATTAGATCAGTCATGCCCTCCTCTCCTGGTTTAGTGACGTGGGCAGCTACCAGATCCTTGTTACAGGAACCAGATGTTCCTTTTGAGGCCGTTTCTCCAGCCTTTCCCTATAAAAACGGTTCTATCCGTTTTCTATTTAAAACCAGAGAACCCTTTTCCCTACAAAAACGGTTCTGTCCGCCTTCTGTTTGGATTCCCCGTGAAACAGGCGCCGTGACTTTAGGGGCACCTTTCGAAACGGATTCGCCCATATCGGTCGGCGCACCTTTGTCTGCTTGTGACTTTGGGTGACACCTCTCGAAACAGATTTTTCTGTTTAGGTCAGCGCACCTTTGTCACTTTTTCCTATGAAAGCGGTTCTGTCCGCTTTCTTTTTTGGAACTAGAGCTCAGATCTCAGAGCTCCGCATTACCGCACTCTGAGAGGCCGCCCTGTATCTCAGAGGCACCGTTGGAGACTGATGACAAGATGCTAACACCTTGAGTTAAGTCTTGTGTTCGTCTTAGCTTCGGATCCCGTTCCATACGGTGGCAACAAGAGTTGCCGATAACCAGCAACTCTAGCGCATGTTCCAAAAGATCCTACTGGGCCCAACCACGACAACGACGTGCAAACACGTGTCAAGGGAGACGGTGGTCAATAAAAATCTAACGCCAACTTTTTAGTTCAAAAAATAGACATTATTATTATACACAATATAAAAAACATTTGTATTTTTTTAATTTTGTACACAAAAAAATTATGGCTACTAAATATGTTTAATATTTTGAGAACAAATAAAAAATAACGTTCAGAATTCAAAAAAAATAAAGAGATTAACCTCCTGTAAAATAAAAACAATAAATTTAATTATATAAAGTTAATATCAAGTAAGAAAAGGGGGTATAACACCTTACCAAACCTCACCAAGGGGAAAGAAAGGGGTCCAAATCGAAAGAAAAACACCTCACGTAATTAATGGGGCTCCCTAGGACGGTTTGACTGTAAAACTTCTGCCTGTAGGGATCTTTTCTCTCCGTTTAAATCTTGAAATTATTAAGTTATGCGTTAATAAATTACCTCTTACCTCTCTTAGGACACGCACGGTACATTAGTACTCAGACTTTTAGCATTCGTCGAATTTTTCAAGGTAATAAATAAGTGCAGTAAGCGTTATGCATTGTGCGATTTTTAACCAACCCTTTCTTGTAGAATATTTTATTGCAAAACTTTTCTCTTTCTGCAGTTCCTTTCTACGACCAAAACTTACCCATTAATAAAACAATCAAAGTGAAAAAATTCATTTTTTACATTTTGTTTATTTAACAAATTATCCGGACTTTCTGAGAGGAAGCATCTTTTGATTCTTGGTATATATTTTTTAAAGGGTGTTTAGCAAAAAAATATGACCACCATCCCGTACATCCAACAACTCTTGTTTTCTGACGGATAAGGCTTAACCTATAAACCTTTTTAATTCTCATTTGATCAATCATCAGCACGGCATCATCATCAACATCAAAATAACGTGCTTTATTTAAAAAGAAATGATAATAATAAATTTTATTTAATATTTTAATTGAATCGAAAACTATAAAACTGTAGGTGCATTATGATAACTAACAATAAATATATTATTTAGACGGTTTATACACATAAGTTTTATTTCTTGGGTTTTGGGTGTATTGTAAAATACACTGCACTAATAATCATCTGATTTCTAGTGCGCAAGTGTTGTAGTATGATCTTGGGAACAAAAAAGCGTAAATTTTGTTGTCAAACTAACGTCTTTCCTTTATATATTTGCATTTTTTATTTTTCCTTTATATAAATTTAATCATTGGATATACCTGTAATAAAATCTAACCAACCCCCAAAGCACCGACAATGACCGAAAATTTTCTTAATTATAAAATTTAACATCACTTTTATAATTCCCAGCTGTTCAAATGTTAAAAAAAAATTAAATAACGACAAATTTCACTTTTCACACCCCCTATCGACGAGGTGTAATTTAATTCACAATCACAATTTATATTTTGCACTGTTTATTGTCAAAGGAATTTTAAAGTGTAAAAAGTGTACAGTTTTGCTAGCAAAGGAATATACCTTTCATTTACTTAAGAGTCAAGTGTCAAATTTGACATTTCATTTTTAAGATTTTTTCATTCTTAATATATGTTATTTTGTACTTATGATCTTTTGACAAGTTGACAGACATCATTTTTAACAGATAGAATTTTATCAATTGCAATGTTTGACATATGTCATTGTTAAGATGCTGTATTACAACTGCGCTATTTTTTTACCAACCTGTCAATTATTTGTTTTAACATTTAGAACAGTTACCCTGTCCGGCAAATCATCTCCAAGCGGTCTGAGGCCTCTGGTTTTAGACATTTGACAAGTACTTTACATACTGCCAACGGAGTCACGTGGTTGTCAAAAACCAGAGATCTTAGACCGCTTAGAGGGATTTACTGAACGTAGTAAATAACGACCAAAAAACTTAACAAAAAGTTTCCTAAACCTATTTTTAATAATGTAACTAAAAATCTCAACTGATGGTAAAGTTTTGACACTTTGTTAAACTGAAAGTTGTTGATATTTTTAGTAATAATAATAAAATAAAAAATATTTTATATTTATATTTTACTTATAGAATTAATGACAAACTTTTTATTTTAAATATATATTTATTACAAAAGCAACTGTGCATCTTCTTAGAAAATGTATAATATTTACAAAATCCTAGAATGGTGTAAAAAAATCAAATATACTATTTTATTAAAAATAGTTAAATTTTAAAATGGTATTTATTAAATTTCCAGTACCAGAAACTTTGAAATATTTTTAAAAAGTGTGGCTGCGGTATGTGCATCTAAAAACCCTTAAAAAGAACAAATAATTTGTTTTTGAGACGTTTAATTACTATTGACTTTGGAACACATTTTAAAGAAACTGGTTTTTAAACATTAAATTGCGTATTTAAAAAGTTTAATATTTAACAAAGGGTTTATAAAATTGTGTAATATATATTTTTCCAAACCCACAAAGTTTGGTGGAATTTTCCCCTAGCCCACTTCTGAATGTACCCAAATATGTTTCACTCTATCTGCCATTGGAGATACGCAGATTGCGGAAGTTTGGCGGCCCCAATCCGAGGCGCCGAAGAGGCGGCCTGGGAATTTTAGAAAGACCCGTAAGAGAACCTAACTTTTTGGAATTATATACAGGATATTCCAATTTGAACACTATTAAAGTGCATTTGGCTTGTAACAAATACAGAATTTTGGGGGATTTATATTATTTATATATGTTCTACTTTTCAACTAAATGACAGATTCCTGTGTGAAATTTATTATGCCCTTCTCAAAGTTTAGTTTTCATTATTTGAACCAATTTTAGAATTTTTTAGGTAAAAATCTCTACATATTTTTAATTATATAGGTGTTAAAATGTATTTCGAAAACAGACAAAAATAACTAAACTTAGCTTAAACTGAATTAAAAGCTAAAAAACATTTAAAAGTTTTGTTGTATAGTAACACTTAAACATAAATAATATTGAATTTTTAATTTAAATAGTACAAAAACTAATGTTAATAAAACCAAAGCTGGAATTTTATTGGAAAGCAGCAAAATTGACATATTTATATTTTTTTTATCTTTATGACAGCCCACAAAGGCTAATATAAGTAACCAGAACTAACCAAAACTAAAGCAATAAAGGAAAAAATACCAAAACTAAAAAACAACACAACTTTTTTGCAAAAACTAAATAAAATTTTTATGAAAAAAAATGGCGGAAAATTATCGGCATAATGTGTAGGTAAAGTCCTAAAAGCCGACCTTTACCTTTCTTTTTGTTAAAAAAAAAATAAGAGTTTTGGAACAATTATAGTACAATAATACCCAATTCATCCTAAGTTTTTAAAAGCTTATTCATCGCAAAATTAATGACATCCTTGTAGTGCAAGGTAGAGATCGAACGCTGTTAGAACAACACCGATACGTCACGGTTTTATATCAGTTTGCCATATGAGACCGTGACGTATCGGTGTTGTTCTTACAGCGTTCGATCTCTATAAGGTTATGTGTAGGCCTTTAAATCTATAAAAATATACCCGTTCTGAAACAAACATAATTAGGATACCATTTAACTATTAAAAATGTTTAAAGCAATGGCATACGTTTATGATATGGTTATGGTACTCTGTAAGGCGTTACTGTTTCTTTTTTAATAAATATTATTGTAAACTAGACTATATTTTAATAGGCATACCATTCTGTCAGTAAATTTTCAGTTAACGATTTAAAATCTTCTATTCCACAAAACTACGACTCTACTTCATTGTTCCGTATACCAGTTACTTCTTTCGGTTTCATCCAATGTTTAGTCAATAAAACAACGTCAGGTTTAGTTACCGTCTTTTAAAAATATGTGCATTTTATCTAGTTAATTATGCAAAGATTTGTTATCCAACAGGAGAGAAAAAACACGTAGGCACCAGTGTCTATTATTAAAAAGTATCATATATTTCCTATGTAGTACGCAAGTTAACCAGTTCTATGAGAGTATTTTTAACACCCCTCAGAAAATTGGTTAACGCTTTTAATAAATATTCTGTAGAAACGTAAGCTGTGGAAACATTAAACTGAGCTGTATTTAAGCATTTCATGCTTTTACTAAAAATAAAAGACCTTAAAGTTCGTTATTGTAAAAAAAAATCATCATATGTTAGGCTGACAGAACGAAAACACTCGTTGAGCAAAATAATCTCTCACGATGCGTTGAGGTATTTTTGGTTTAGGTTATAGTCCGGGGCCACCTCAAAAGAGGCAAGCCAATAGGAGATACGCATAAAACCTTTTTTTATATTACTATAAGCTATGGTCAATTCAAAGCCGCACTGCTGTCTCAGCTCAGCGCTAACGGGTTAAAATTGATTTTTTTCAAAAAAATCGTGAAAAATTGTTTTTTTAATATAACTTGAAAACTAATAATTTTAGAATAGAAAGATACTTAATTAAAATTAATGGACTAATAAAACTACGTCATTTTTTTAATAAAAAAATTTTTGCAGCCCTTTTAGTTTTTGAGGTATTAACGATTTAAATAAAAAACGCAAATATCTAAAAAACCAAAAGAGTTGCAAAAAAATGTACTAAACAAAAAATATGCTTTATAATAAGCTCTATAAAAAAGATTATATGCACATTTTTAATAGAACAAGTAATAAAGGAGATAGATACAATAAGTGGTTTAGGCCATTAAACATTTTGCTAATAACAATTTTTTTGGTACAAGTAAGTATACTAGCTCCAATCCATATAAAAATTAATTTAAAATGTTCTATTTATTGAATAAAACAAACTAATACACATTTGCATCAAGGCAATGGGGAATAACCTGGTGGCACGGATATTTTATTTAATTTTTTTTTGGTCCAATAACTGTACCCATTCCGACATACTTGAAACATTAACTAAAATAAAATTTAAACTTTATTTTATTGAAAAATAAAAAATAAATAAGTGCCTCCTCTATCTGGGTGTTATATACCTGGCTTAACATTTTTCGATCTTCTATGCTACTATGTGTATAACTCATCGTTTGACTATTTTTATTATCGATTTTAATAATAATATTAATAACCTATAAACACAGTTACTCGTTAAAATGATCTTGAGAAAATTTTAATCATATTTTTAACTTAAAAAAAGTTTTTATAGTTTTTCTTCAGTTAAGTTAACGTTAAAACGTTAATTTAATTATATTTTAAAGTAGTAAATTAGTAGGTAAATACAATATTTTTAATAAGAATGACTTTAAGCCTAGAAGTAGATAGCTTAATAAGAGAAATGTTTTAAAAATTTTAAAAATATTATTAAAATATTCTTAAGATTATTCTGAACAAGTAAATGTCTTTATAAATTATTAACATGATTATTTAAATCAATAATAAAAATATTTAAACGATGAGCTATACACATAGTAGCATAGGATATAGAGAAATGTTAATCGTCCTGCCAGGTAAATAACACCCAATAGAGGAGGCGCTTATTATTATTATTTTTTATAAAATAAAGTTTTTTTTTTTTTTTTAGTTAATGTTTTAAGTGCATCGGAATGGGTACAGTTATTGGACAAAAAAAAATTAATAAAATCCGTGCCCCCAGGTTATCCCCCATTACCTTGAGGCACACATGTATTAGTTCATTTCATTTAATGAATAAAACATTTTAAAATAATTTAAGATGGTTCGAAGCTGGTATACTTACTTGTACCAAAAAAATATTGTTATTAGCAAAATTTTTAATGGCCAAAATCACTTTTTTGCTTATATCCCCTTTATTATCCATTCAATTAAAAATGTGTATATAACCTTTTTTATAGTGCTTATTAAAAAGCATAAAAATTTAAATCGTTAATATCTCAAAAACTAAGAGCTACAAAAAATTTGACTTAAAAAATGACGTAGTTTTATTAAATCATTTTTTATATATCTTTTTTCCTAAAATCAATAGTTTTTAAGTTATATTGAAAAAAACAATTTTTTCACGATTGTTTTTAAGGTAAAAAAAAACGCTATTTGAACCCTCCAAGCTAATGCAGCAGAGCGGCTTTGAATTGACGATAGTTCATAGTAATATAAAAAAAAAATGTTTCATGCATATCTCTTATTGGCTTGCTTTTTTGCGGTGGCCTCCCAGACTCTTAGTTAAAAATTTTGGTTTCTGAATGTTTTTTTTTAAAAATCATGACACTAATTTTGCGATGGGGACGATTCAAAGAAGCCACAATGATCGTAAGCTATTTTTTCAGTCTTTAATCTTATCACATGTGTATATTTAAAAAGTGATAGCATAATCGGAAACATAATTAACTCTATCCCGAAATTTAGCCAACTTATAATTAAACGAACCTTTTAACAACCGGATATAAAAAAAAAATTACACAAATAATAAAAGGGTATAAAAATATCGAAAATATATCTGAACATTTTTTTAATCTTGGGACAGTCCACGAAGGCTGATGCCTAAGTACTAACTTACCGTAGGTGTCTTAAGTGTGGTGAGAGGGAGTTTGTTTATACGGGACTTAAATATTTGGAGATTGGGAGGAGAAAGAAAAAATTCTGCGGGCAGCAGGTTCCATATTCTTGACACTCTAGGGATGAAGGAACGAAGAAATCGGGAAGTTCGGGGCCTCTCTAAGTGAACTGT